>PVJI01010181.1:23328-61743 GCA_004026765.1 Micronycteris hirsuta
GGGGGGGGGGGGGGGGGGGGGGGGGGGGGGGGGGGGGGGGGGGGGGGGGGGGGGGGGGGGGGGGGGGGGGGGGGGGGGGGGGCGGGGGCAGGTGTCACAGTTCCTGCTGATCTGTAATCAGAGAGACACCAGAAAATTTCTGGTTCCCATTGCCCTTGAGCCCAGCTGCACTCTAGTCCTTCCTGCATCGTCATATTTCAATTCTTCCTTTGATTTTATGCCTTTCACCCTCCCGACAAATTTCCTTTTTGTCTGAACACGTTACAGTTGAGTTTCTGACACTTGAAACCAGCAAGTCCACACAACTACAAAAGTATATTTCCAAGTACTCAAGAATAAAACTTGACCCCAGTTGTGAAACAAATGAAATCAATATTTCCTGACACAGAAAGTGGCTGGCTGTTGGTGTCGGGCTCTGTGCAGGACAGAGGGAATTTAAAAAGTAGAGACAAATCAGGACTAGTGGTTCAGATCTTTAGATCATTCTGTCATCTTGGAGGTAGAACTTGTCTTCTTGGCTCTATGTAGAAACAGGCAATAATGGAATTGTTCAAACCCTGAGTGTGACCATACAAATTACAAGTCTCTTCTCTCATCTACCAACGTGATGTTTGGGATAATAAACTTACAAATGAATGAAAGATAGATGCATTTTCCAACTCAGTGAGCTAGAAAACAATCTCTGCAATTGTTTGATAATCTGAAAACATCTGAGCTCTGCTAGAGAGAAAAATTTCAGCAAACTGGTAGCGATGGTCTACATGGATAATCATTTTACATGTGATAGCCAATTCCATTTCAACAAGTGTTTAACTATAATGAAAGCTGTTAGAAATTCTAGGGCATGGCTCAATTATTCTAGGAAGATTTGACATAGTAAAATTTTAGAACAACCTTCTAATTAAACCATAACTCATGCAAGCGAGAAGCTCTAACTTCAAATCCAATCTTATTTGTATCCTTACTGAAAGTGCAAAAAATTACATTTTCCATCGGCAAACATGTGCTTTTATTGAGTATGGAAATGGCCTGCATGGGACAGTGTGGTAAGCAGGCCACGGTGGAGACAGTTCCATCTTTGGGGGCTGGTTAGAGCGTCACAGCCAAAGGGAAGGGTTTTGAGTTTACATCCGGATTGACTGAAAGATAGTGAGACTAACTTAAAAAAAAATTTTTTTTTAAATTAACATACGGTAACTTACATACCCTAATTCAAGTAAAAGCTATGTTTATGTTTCTCGGAGGTAGAGAGATGTTATCACAGTATTTTAGACTGAGACTTTGTCACTTGAGCTTATATATATATTCCTGATGTCTTCGAATGGTTCCAGATTTGGGATTTGATGTTCTAGTTATGAAATCAGCACTTTCGGCAGGGCTTTCAAACAAGTGAGCAGCTCAGCATTTATTTTTATCGTGAGTTTTGATATGAATTGCTAAATTTCTTTGTAGCAATGTACCCACTTCATTCTTGCGAGCAAAGTGGGAGTGAATGTTTCACCATACTCTGATCCTCCTGGACATTAACACACTGAAAGGTGTTTGTCACTAAGGATTGACAGTGGTGTCACATTGCTTCAATTCAAATTTGTTTGATTATGAATGAGGATGAACACTTTTTTCACATGCCTTAGCTTTGTGCAGAGCTAGGCTCTGAGAACTAATATGTCCTTTGCATATTCCCTACTCCTTTTGTTGACTAGGTAAATTCTTTATATAGCAATTTGTAGCTTTTACCTGCCATTTCTGCCAGAAATATTTTCCCCTATGTGTTAACTTTTTAATTGTGATTTGTTTTGTTTGGAATCTCAGAGACTCTTAATACCTTTTCTTTGTGATTTCTCTCATTGTGCTTGTGTTTAAAGTTCTTCCCTCTCCCCAAACCAGATTTTTCTATGGTTTGTGTCCATTTGCACAATATAACACAAATTCTGTCAAGTCACTGGAGTGTGGAGGCATATTCAGGGTAATAAAGTAAAATCATTTCTACTTTGAATAGTATCTTTTATCCTAATTTCAAAAAGATGAGAAGAGGGTAGAACAGAAGGGTAGATACCCACAGTCCCCAAGATCCCAGAATGTTGGTTGCATCTGAGTCTGTGCAGAGAAGAAGCCAGCGGAGACTTGCCTCCCCGTCCCAGCGCTTCTGGGTTTCAAGTTTGTGTTCTGGCCACAGTCAGGAAAACAGCCAGAGGCCTGGATTTGCTAACAACAGCCTCAGTGCAAGTTACAACTGAAACACAAATCTCTCCTATCTTGCCTGACCATCACAGAAGTGCCTGGAAATCCAGGGATGAAATGAAGAGGAGTCTTTTTGGGAAGGGGAGGGAACTGGGAAGTCTTGTTCCTGACGCTTTTCCTTCTGCCGCCACCTCCCCCTTCCTCACTCTTACACTCTGCTCCCAAGACTTGGACAGGAATTTACAAGGAATGGGAAAAGGAGACATTTTTAGATTTCCACTCAACCAAGTTTACGTCTTTTTAAAATTAATTAATTAATTAATTAATTGTTGTTCAAGTACAGTTGTCTCCATTTTCCCGCCACCAAGGTTATGTCTTAAGCTACAACACTGCTATTTTTCCCTTTATTTCCTTGAAAGTGAGATTTGCACTACAAGTGACAGGTAGAACATAGTGAAGATCAAACCAGGGAAAAAAAGGGCGTAATCTGTAGAATCTCCACATGAAAGGTTTGTGCCTGGAATTAGAGCTTCAAAAATGCCTCCAGTGAAGAGCCACCATTTCTATTGTATTTAATCAAATCTTAGGCAAAGAGTTCAGATGCTGCAAATGCTCCTGGGGGAGCCCTGAAGTTATTATGTGATAAGCATATCTGGTGAATGAAGAAAAATAAAAATTATTCCCTCTCGTTTTTGAGTCATAATTTAGACAAGGAATCAGAGGGTTCTAGAATCAATCGGTTCAGCTAATATGTGACCTCACGTAAATCTGTTCCCTCTTTGAGCCTCAGCTTCCTAATCTATGTGCCTGTCTACACGCAGGCTTGATATAGCATATATGAAAGCACTTTAAAGCATGATGTGGAACTATGCAAATGTGCAGCATAGTATGTTCAACTGAAATGAAACTATCCAATCAAATACAAATGCAAAATACCCCTTGCATTTTTAAGAATTCTAAAATATTTATTTAGAATTTTTAATTTTAGCATATTTCTATTTCAATGCCTAGTATCACACATAAAACCCTCTTTGGGGATGAATATGAAGACTGGATATTGGTCAGGGTTGAGCTTGTCAATACTAAAGCACATTTATAATTAATGAAACCTTTTACCTTTAAATCACTTCAGTGAAAAGGAGACTGTAGATGTACAGGTTAGTGATTATCAGCATGGGAATGGTGAATAATGTCTGATTCCTATTTTCCTTGGGTTATATGATTGGCCAGTTTGCCTGGGGCTGGTGCTCATGAGCCTGAGGTCAAAGATTCGTTTTTAGGTCAGTTAGTTCTGCCGTGTTCTCCACCCTAATAGGTCTGTAGCAGTCTAAGATGGGTGGGTTTCTAACCCATCGTCTTTGCTAGAAAAATTAAACAGGTCAGTGCATCAGTGCAACATGCTTACCTGGAAGGGAAATAATGATTAGTATAAAAGAAAAAAAATTGCTGGACCTGGAGAGAAAAGACTTGTTTTGAGAAAAAAAAATCAAAATAAAAAACTCTGTATTTTGCGTCCAATAAATTAGAACTGGGTTTCCCCAACTTTTTTACATCATGGCACATCTAGAAAATGGTCAGGGTTGTACAGCACTGTGGTGTTGACTTGAAGGAATTTGGGACCCAGTCCCGGCTGCTGGCGGCCACGTAGAGGGCTGAGGGCTTCGATGTAGCGCCCACCAGGGGCCCTGCCTCTGGAGTCAAGGAAAGAGAAGAGGGGCGAACAAGCACGCTGGACTCAGCGCGCCCACACATCCCGAACTGAATGCTTCTGCCCACTAAGTCAGCTCTCTCACCTCATCGGCTCATCGATATCGCTTGCGTCTCGATCCAAGCCGGAAATACTCGAGTTAATGCTGTGCTTTCCCTTAGCTCCTTTTGGTCCGTTCAACTCAACAAATATCTCCTGAGCGCCTTTGGGCAGGACACTATTTTCCACCGATTAAAATCAGCGGTGGCAGTCATCGTGCCACCTTCAGGTTCCAGCTTCTGCCCGCTGCTTCTCCTGCCCCACGGCCAGCACCCCAGCCCACCCCCCAGGTGCACATGGGGATGACGGACAGAGTGTTGTCTGTTCTTCCTCACCCATTACATAGTCTGAGGCAGACTTCATTCAGATGGCCCCCATCCCTTGCACACCACCCACTGGCCAAGCCCACCTAAGAGGTAATGAGGCAGGGAGCCCAGTGATACCTGCCCACCTGCTAATTAATTTAGAAAAAGAAAAATCATATCCTTATGTTTCTCTCTCATTCTGAAATGTCTCAGGGGGCCTCATTGCCCTTAGAGTAAAATACAAATTACTTTCAAAATCCATGGCAGTCCGGCTCAGTCTTATCTTGAATTTTCAAATATGCCTCCTTGCTCCACCACTTACTAGGCGACCACGGGCTCCTTATTCAACTGTATGGAGCCCTTACTTCCTGTTATACAAACAGGGTGCAATATCTTTATTGCAAATCTGATGAAAGAGCAGAGTGATCTTCTTTTTGCTTTATATCTGCCTGCTAGTTTCTGCAAATTCCACTGTCTCTGGAGTGGGACACATCCCACACGAAACCTCCTTGTTCAAGTCGTCACTGAGCAATCACCTTCTCCATATTTAGACCCTAGGCGTGCCAGTAAATTCTTGCATGTTAAAAAAATTGAACTGAGAGTTATCTGAATCTTTTCTAGTTTGGACTGCCCTGATAACAGGCAGTCCTTGACTTCTTCCGACCTCCTTGTTTGTTTCACGTACTCACTTTCCTTTCACCGTTACCGCTGCCCAGGTGGTATCGCTTGAGGGTTCTCATGACCCTCCACGAGTCCCCTCTTGATTATCGAGTCAGAATTTCAATCATGTTGTCATTATACAACACACTCAGGAGCGATGAGCTGGTGAAGACTGATTGTAATAATACCATAGTAATTTATAAATAATAACAACAAAACTAAAGCAGGTCCCACAACTTGGGAAAGGTAATAGTTTATTGAGCAATCGATGGCGTGTGTGTTGTAAGTCCATGGACCATGATTTCCTTCCGGGCCACACTGCTGTAAAGCATTGTAGGAAAACAAGCAGGTATGGGAGAGAAATTAGGTTGGAAAGACCTTGGGATTTCTAGAGTAAATTGTTATGGATACAGCTCCCCCTAGTGTACTGAACAACACAGGTGCCTCAGTGAGCAAAAGCCGAGCTCAACTCAAGAGCTGAGCATTCCCATCTCCAACCACCAATCTTACCTGACCAAGCTGAGGTCTCTGTGGGGCCACTGTGTACCTCCTACTGCATGGCCAACCGCAGGTTGGGGCGGAAACGGGGCAGACGTCCTTCGTCCAGTTTGATTGGGGCACTGGTTGTCATGGAAGTAGTGAATTCATTAAAAGTACCCAAATAATATTAAAAACCACAAAGATTTTTTTCTAAAACAAGTTTCTCATGAGTAGGAGAATATGATTAGGAAGAATAAGCCAAACTGAACGGTGATGGCTTATGAATTTTACTAAAAATGTTATTAGCCTCGTCTTGTGCTTATCGAAATGTTAACCATCTGCAAATATATTTTTCTCAAGCAGGATCCGCGGACCATTTGGAAGACTAAAAATGGAACCATGGCAGAAGGCAAGTGATGCTAATGAAGAAAACGGCTGATATTAAAGCAGCATTTCCCAAAGCGTGGTGTCTGGAACACTCGCCCCCAGGTGCTGACGGGTCTTAACGAGGGTTCATGGCAAATGGTTTTTGAGAAATTTGGGGTTCAAAAAAGATTAACTGAGTTTTTAACTACGCTACTCCCAGTTTTTAGTATGATCTTAAATTACCACAGTATTATGTGACACTAGACTTCAAACTGCAGCATCTCCCAAATTTAACACAATCATTGGTTTTCCCTGTCTATTGTGTATACCTAGTTTGTGAATTATCCTTTGGGAATATGCAGTGGATAAGAATTTCATTCACTTTTTTAAAAGGTTTTATTTGTTTATTTTTTGAGAGAAGGAAAGCGAGGGAGAAAGAGGGAGAGAAACATCGATGTGTGAGAGAAACATTGATTGGTTGCCTCTCGTGTGTGCCCTGACTGGGGACGAACCCGCGGCCCAAGCCTGTGCCCTGACCGGGAGTCCAACCGGGGACCTTTCGCTTTGTGGGACGACACCCAACCCATTGAGCCATGCCAGTCAGGGAGAATTTCATTCACTTTCAGTCAAAGATGGAGAACAAACAGAAAAGTGTGCCAAGGGAGGAAAGAAAATAGTGACTGTGTTGCCAGCAGCAGAGAGGGTGGCTGTAAGGAAGTTCGTGGTGGGTGTCATAACTCTCTTTCTCAGGAAAAACGTTAGTAATGCCGCTTATTAAAGTCTCAACCCACGGCACTCCTACAGTGGGCTCCCAAGGAACGGCCATGCTGAACGCACCACTCGCCCACAGAACCCTCGCCAGAGCTCTCCTGCAGTGTCGCAGCCGTGAGGGTGCCTCTGAGAAGGAGAAACAGGGCTCCAACAAGTACAGTTTTTTTACTTTTATTAAGACTTGTTCTGCGCACAACCTGCACTAAATTACACGGGTCTTTAGGCTTCTTGTTATTAACAGGATCACAGATGCACGGGGCATGTTGAAGAAGGCAGAGGAAGCCTGCCCTCAGGAGAAGCTGTGAGGCAGAGGTGGATTCTGTAACACACGGCCAGATCGACTCCTCCCAAGAGAAAAGTGGGAATCCACGGAGTGGCTAGTCCAGGGTAACGGCTCAGGACGATAAGACCACCTCATGTGCAGCACACTGTGCCTATCCCTATCGGCTCCATTCACATTTCAGGAGTGCAGCTGGGCCCAATACTGGCAGATGTGAGGGACTGGCAACATCCGTGGACCTGGATTTATGTGTAATTCTGTTCTCCCTTGCTGGGGACACAGCATTTTGTGGGAAAACAAATCTTTTTCAGCCCCAGAACTGTGGCTCTTAGTCTCTTACCATACGGGGGTGGAGGGTGGGACAAGTTTCATTCCAGAAGTGGCTCTTGGTTCTCAGCGAACGTCCTATTTTCTTTCTAATGTTTTCCAGCTGGGTTGACTTCGGGCGGGGGGAGGTCAAGTGATTTACTCAAGCACCCAGTGAAATAGAGCAGCTGGGACTTGAACTTGAGGACTTTGCTGGTGCACGGTCAACCTCTCTGTTTCCTGGTTTAGCTGCCTCTATTTGTTCCACGCAGCCGGCAAGCTGTGTCTGGCGCAGGCTGCCTCGGCGCAGGCAGGCCTGGGGGAAGAAGTGTGTGACGGGTCAGTCTGGACGTCCTGGCAGTGCAGTGTAAGGCGGACTGCTCCATGCCTGCTCCGAGCGCAGTGTCTGGCGAAAGCCAGAATGAAGATAGCTACACTCACACGCCAAGATTCCAAAAGGAAAAACTTAGCTCACATTTTTCCCTTGCGTGGTGATTTTTCTTCCCCTCCTTTCCCCCCTTCTCTTCTTTCTTTTTCTTTTTTTTTTTTGAAAAGGGAATCCCCATGTTTACACATTGAAATCCAAAATGCACAAGTGGTCAGTTCACAATTCTGTGACCCATGAACATCTGTGGGCCTGGGTGTTCCTTGGGAATCAGCAGCGTTCGGAGCTGTGAGTCAGGCCTGCTGGGGCAGAAGGGAAGTCTCGAGCCAGTGAAACAGCTGGTGAGCGAGGAGACTCGCGAGCGCTTAGGGCCTGGTGATCCTCTAGTTCTGGTTTTCAGGGGCACATCTGCACTTGAGTTCACCTCGTTTTATAAGTTTCATATAACTTTATTTTTGGGGGTGGGTCCATCTGAAAGTCCTTACAGGATGTAGGACATGAATCTTCATTTTGCCTTTAAGAAAAATAAAACTCTATAATCTGAGATGGGTAAATGTGACCTGATCTGTTTATCCAGAAATAACTTCTCTGTGTCCTTTCAGTAGAGAGAAAAATCTAGAATAAAACACATTTATTTTGACATCTCTCTTTGAGCACTAAAGCGATTGAAAACCAATAGGGCCTCCCTCTGGGGAAGGAGACCCCACAGCCAGAAGTCCGAGGAGAGCCGCATGGGGAGGGGGACTTAGTATGGAAGGTGGCTCTGGGTTCGGCTGACTGTGCCTCATCATTTGCGCTGTGGATTCTAGGACAGTAGATGGACTATGACTACATCAGCATTTTAAAGTTTTAATTTGGTAGATACTCCAGAGCTAATGAAAGCCTCAGTGGAAAAAAACGTGGGATGGATTTGCATCTCCTGACCTTGATTCCCTCATCTGTAAATGAGGGAAAGGGCCAGGTAACTGCGGAGCCCCAGGGCAGCCCCAGGACAGCCCCAGGGTGTGTGATTTTAGGCTGGCTTCTCTCCTCATTAGGGTTTTGTTCCTCTGCTTTAACTTTTCTGCTATAATCTGGGTGTTATGGGCTAAACTGTGTCCCCATGAACTTCATATGTTGAAGTCCCAACCCCCAGTACCTTAGAATGTGACCTTAGAGGTAACCGAGTTAAAAGGAGCTCGGTGGAGTGGTCCTTAGTCCAATACGACTGGTGTCCCTATAAGATGAGGAAATTTGGACACAGATATGAGCATGCACAAAGGGTAGAGCTTGTGAAGATAGAGGGAGAAGACAGCCACGTGCAGGCCAAGGAGAGAGGCCTCAGTGGCAATGAACCCCGTGGACACCGTGATGTCAGACTTGCAGCCTCCTGAAGTGGGACGGACGACACTCCTGTTACTCAAGCCGTTGGGTTTGGGGAGCTTTGTTATGGCAGCCCCCGCAAACTAATACGCTGGGTTACACCATGATGACTTGTGTGCGAGAGAAGTTCCACGTGCTTTTCTTAACAGACTCTTAATCGTGGTTTCAGCTAAAATAATCTTTTCTTTTGCAGGATATTCAAAATGCTTTTAAAAAATTGGTTTCTTTGTCATCAAATGTGAAGCAAGTGAGTTTAGTAAAATGAATCTTCATTTTCACTCAGAGGGAATGTCACAATTTTGATCCATAGAACTGTTTTTCTGAATGGCTATGGAGCATCATTTTGCCTTTTAAGAAATACAGCCATCATCTATAAAATTCATTTAAAGCCAAGTAGCTCACTAGATAAATTCACAAGTTATAGGACTTTTAAACAGAACGTCAGACCAAACACGCAAGTCCAGAGTGGGCATGGTCCAGGTCTGGTTTAGTGCTTCTGCCTGTGAAGTTCCCACAGAGGCAAACATCAGGTGACCAGATTACAGAACAGCACAGTAAGTGATAAAGAAAAGTAACCACACACCGCTTTGCTGTTTGAGACTCTCAGGTTCTTCTTGAAGTAAACCGTGGTATCACCCACATGGATTTTTCTTTCATTTAATACCAAGATTCCTATTCTGTTCATTTACAGAGTAGTCATGTGTCGTTGGAATGCAGTGTGTACTGTCTAGAAAGCAGGGGGATTCCCACTCTCTGTGTAAGTTCCCTTTGGTGTGGCAGTGAAATTTCTTAGGGACAGCATTTCCGGATCAAAACCGCTCCCTTGGGAGGTTGGCATCACCCAGCTTTTGAGGCTCTACACGTTTGAGAAAGAGACCAGCAGGTGGCACGTCCTTGCTTTCCCGGTCGTCGCCGACCTGCTGCCTCGGTACCTGGTCTCAGGGGTTGGCAGTTCCAGCGAAGCAGCCTGGCACCTAACCAACCAGTGGGCATAGCAATAAAGTCAGCGGCTGTCTGGGGAATTATATACATAACTGGATGAATGAGTGGCTAGCTCAATTTTAGTGTCATCTGAGTATAAGAATGAGAATTTATAGATTTTTAAAAATACATCTTTCTAAAAATGACACCATGAGGGAAAAAGCTTGGCCAATTAAGGAGGCTGAGGAACCACGTGCACTTTTGTTCCAGGTATCAACAGAATGGAAAACATTTTCAACTTATTTACATTCGTTTATTTACATGGGTAATGAATAACTTAAGGAGCACTGCATCGCAAACACAGATTGCTTTTATTTCCGCTCAGCTCGTTTCAGTTGCATATATATTTTTCAATTTCCATCAATGTCAAACAGCATTTTTTTTCTTTCTTCTTAAAAAAAATTTACAAGCACTTTTACGGCACTCAAGGAAAGTAGGCTGAAGGTTCATAATAATAATTTTCCTTTTAAAAAACATCCATCAGACCAAAATAAAATCAGTTTAATTAACTCCTTCCTGAGTAACTAAAACCTTGGAATGTGCTGAAAGGTTATAATAAATAAGGCAGTCAAAGATCAACCAGCTTAAAATGTATTTTTTAAATTAAACTATGTAAAATGTACAATATATTTCATGAAGTACAAACTGTGTTGGGCTCAGGGCCAAAGAAATGTTGTCATGTCAGCCAAGTACACTGGTGAAGTGCTTTGCCTTCATGGACCTAAAGGCTGTTTGCTGGGACAAAGTAACAGGAAGGCCCTGCAAGCCCATCAGTCGGCACCTTCTGTCGTGATGTATACCAATCACTGCTGACATAAATGCCATGGAACACACAGGCAGAAGTGCTCACGTGAACTTGCACTAAGAGATATTGTACATTTGTCTAACGACCAATGGTCCCGATGTTCTGACCAGAGCAGAGAGCTCTCAGCCAACTGGACTGTGTTTCCGGTAGAGACTACACACATGTCAACTAAGTATCATTCTTTCTATGTAATTTCATAGAAATAGCTCACAACATACCAGGCGGTGGTTCTTGATCTTGTTTTGAATATGGTAACTATTCTTCGGGTTGCTTTTTAAAGTATGTCTAGAATGGTAGGGCCCTGGTCTCTCTAAATGGGACAAAGGACATTTCCTCTTCTCTTAGAATTGGTCACGATTCTACATGTCCCTTAATCACTTCGCTGCCCCAGTTCTCTGAGGTGGAAAGGAGGCCCTCAAGTGGCCCCGTGCTGGACTGTGTGCCTCTGCGGTCCCAGCCTTCACTGGACTCCTGCGGGGTGGAGCCTTCTCAGTACATCTCATGATAAAGTAGCGTTAGTGCACACTTGACAGGTTCCAAATGACTTGCTTTATATCTTGGCTACTGTCCAACTTTAGTGAACGCAGAAAAAACTCTAGAGAGACTTGTTGGTTTCTGAAAAGTAGAAAATGTGTAGCTTGTGTAAAGTTAGAGTCTTATTTACTATTAAGTATTCCCAACTCACACTTTGCTCTCGAAAGGCTGGCTCTAGGGGAGAAAAAATGAAGAAGACAAAATTTGTGGCACATGTCCTGCCTGCCACCACCATCTGCACCCCTGAGTCTCAGCTAGCCGTCTATTGTTCACCCTGGAGTATATGTATTTTTTAGGGGGAGGGGGAAGTTAAAGAGGAAAACATTTCAGCATCCAAAGAAATAGGTTTCTAAGGATTAAATCCGGGCATCATGGATAGGTGGCAGCTGATGGGAGTGGGATGGGGAGGAGATATTTTGGAGACATGGCACTGCCCGACATCTACTCAGAGCACTTTGGGGCAGACACCTTCTCATAAAACAGCCCAAGGAGTCTCTTACCCAGAAGCTCTTCTTCTTCTCTTCTTGACATCCTAGTAAGGGTTCTCAGGAGTGAGCTGCGCCCATAGGCAATGAGACCATATGTTCCCTGCTGCCTGGACAGAACTCAGGACCTCCCTTTTTTTTTAAAACCAAAAACAGGCACCTCTGAAGGGACTAGATGGTGAAAGACCCCAGATACTGTGGGATTCCACGGGCCGAGGGTATGCCTGATGGCCGTGGATGCATTGCCTAATCAGGCTTAGCACTTCTGCCACAGGTTAAGTGTCAGAGCTAGACTGGTTCCTGGGTATCCAATTAAAACAATGCTGGGAGAAAATAGTTCATATTGGGTGCAAAGGACAGGACCATACCATTTTCCTAGGCCACGTGACCTCCAGAGCTGATCGGCCTGACTACACTCCTTCTCCCACAGCCAATCAATTCTTTCCCCTGCCATGCTACTTTGAAATTGGTCAGCACGGTGCTTGGACATGGAATGTCTCAGCAGAGCTTGCCATGTTTCTTTGACCTTGAAAGGTCCTCAGGGCTCTGGACTGGTGGGGCTGTGACTGTGGCACAAGCTGACTTGTTCCTTTAGAGATAACAAGCATGCTGCTCTTGGTGAAAGGGTCCCCTGGGATGGACCAGAGGCAGGGTTCTACCTGGGTGGGTAGGGACCACTAATCCAGGGATGTCCTCTCTTTGATGTCCTCTTCTGTCTTACCTTCTCCTCTTAGATCCTTTTGGAGTGGGTTCCCTGGTCTCTGAAGTGGTTTTGTATTTCTACCAAAATATACAAGTCTGAGTGTTTCCTACCACTGAGGTAATATTTTTACAAGTCATTTTTACAATGATAAGTTATTGGACTATGGGCTATATTCCGCCCTCCCCCCTTCTCATTATATTGGGGGGGGGAAGCTATTTTATGACGAGATGCCTTGTGATGGAGTCATCTTCGTGTACTGGGAAGGACCCAAGGAGCCAGGAAAAACACAGAATAAAATTAAACAAACAAAACCCGCAAAACCGGGCATCTCCCAATGACCCCAACCTGTGGGAATGTCTTGTTCTTTGTAATGCAGCCGAGCATTAATGTAGTCCCTTCGGGATTTTTCTTCCCCAAACAAACAAAAACACCTTTCTGGAAAAGGGAGACAAAGCCACTGGAAGCAACACAGGGCTGGCACCATCACCTCTTATAAATATCTTCGAGCCACTTCTCGTCATCCTGCTCCTCATCCCCGACGGGCTCCTCGGTCTCCAAGGGGGTCGGGATGAAGAACTGGGGCCTCAGAGCGGGCTGGCTGGCGTGCGACTTCAGCCCGAACTTGCGCTTCAGCAGGTGGAACTGCTGTCTGACGTAGTGGTAGAAGTCGTACTCGTACCGCATTCGCTGGTAGAGAATCTGCACGGCCTCGGGGGAGGGGACCGTTTTCCTCACGGTCACAGTCATGTTTCCAAGTTTCCTATGCTCTGGAAAAGAACCGAGTTGAACAGGATGCTTTAGCTTAAAAGGGTTCAGGGTGAGGCCATGTGTGACCTGCGTAAAACTAGCAGTTCCTAAAGGAAGAAACACCACAGTCAAAGAACGGAAGGCAAAATGCGTTCCCAATATGGTTTGGAAAGACTTCACCGTGGTGAAATATCACCATCAGTTGAGCAAACACAAACTACCTAACACCCTCTTCATGGGGCGTGAGCAATGCAATTGGACTGCAAGTCAGTTATTAACTCTAAGTTAGACATTCTTTTGAACAGCAAGATCTACCCATTTTTCATCTTTTATTTCCTTCTATACATGTAAAAGGCTTTGCTTTCAGAAGGAAGCACACATAAAGCTGTCTCACCATTTTCTAATCATCTTGCTTTTTTTACTCTAAAATATTGACATCTATTTATGATAGTTTAACTTGATGCAAAATCCATTTGCACTTTACTACTCCAGCAAGGCATTTGTCAAGATAAATAAAGGAAGGACTGTTAAATTCTTGAAATATAATTTTAACTGCTGTACATTTTAAATTTTTTTTAAGATTTTATTTATTTATTTTTAGAGAGAGGGAAAGGGAGGGAGACAGAGAGGGAGAGAAACAGCAATGTATGGTTGCCTCTCACATGGCCCTCACTGGGGACCTGGCCTGCAACCCTGGCATGTGCCTTGACTGGGAATCGAACTGGCAACCCTTTGGTTCCCAGCCCGCGCTCAATCTACTGAGCTACACCAGCCAGGGCTAAATGGTTATTTTTTATAGTGGTAAAATATATAGCTAAAATCTGTTTAATTTAAATTAATGCTTAATAACATAAATATGTTGTATACATGTAGTATATATTTATATGACAAAATTTGAAGTATTTTAAAGTATACATATCAGTGGCATTAATTACATTCATAATGCTGGGCATCTGTCCCCAATATTCCCACAATTCTTCCGTCACTGCACACAGAAACTCTGTACCCACTAAATGTGAACTCCCAATATCCCTCCTCTAGCTACTCTTCATTCTGTTTATGAATTTGCCTATTCCAGGTACCTTGAGTGGAATCATACAATATTTGTCCTTCTGTGTCTGGCTTTTTCCTCCTAATATAATGTTTCCAAAGTTCATCCACGTTGTTGCATGCATTGGTACTCCGTTCATTTTTAGGGCTGAACAATATTCCATTGTATGGATATAGCACAGTTTATTTATTCATTTATCCATTGGTGGACACTTGGGGTTTTTTTTTTTTACCTTTTGATTATTCTGAAGAGTTCTCCTATGATCCTTTGTGTGTGAGCATTTGTTTAAGTCAGGATAGAAACCAACGTAATCATCACAATGTGGTGAGTTTCTCAATTCCAGGAAAACTTTTCTTGGGTGCTTATTTAGCTTGAACTTGTAATTATGTGACCTGAGATCTACAGAATTTGGGAAAAGTCAGCCTTCTTGCGACGATCAGCATCTAAACTTAGTAATGTGCTCCCTCAAGTGATTTCTGGTGACCCCACTAGGATCCCCTTACACTGACTCATGTTATCCAAATTTCATAAGGTAATGAGAGATATCTTATAAGATCTATATCTGATATCCCAAGCGGCCTTTCCAACCACATGTTAACGACATGACACCTCAGTGCCTTGGTGAAAGCGCTTTGGCTCCTTGGCAGTACCAGTCAGAACCGCCACGAGGAAGCTGCGTCCTGTGTTTGCTGGACAACTCTCCAGATTGGAGCAGGTTTTTAGGCACGAGCAAAGGGGAAATTTTCATTCGTGGCAATAAGACAAAGTTTTGGAAGATTCCTTTTTTAGATAGCAACAATAGCCTAGTGTATTTCAGTTACCTCAGTCCTCCTTGCTCTTCCTTAGCCTCCTCCCTACATTCCCTGTCTAAATCCGAGGGACAGAGACAGTTCAGAGGATTCTTAGGAAAGCTAATTTTCACTAAGCTCTAACTGTGCACGAACATTCAATTCTTGCCTCACCCATCTGTCTCTTTCTCTCTGTCTCGCTCTCAGTCTGTCTTCTCTTTTCGTCATTGTCAGCCTCTCCTCAACCGGTTCCTCACCAAAATTCAGATGTGCTCAAGTCTCTCCTTTAATAAAATTCTTGTCTCCATGTCCCCTTCCATATTTTATCTTCTTTTTCTCCTCTTTACCACAGCCAAACTTCTTAAAGAGTTGCATGGATTTGTTATCATAAAATTTCAACTTACACACGACTTAACTCTTCAAAACCTGGTTTGTGTTCCCTCAATACTCCACTGCAATGACTCTTGCTTCCTTGCTGATAATTCAGTGGGCATTTCTCATGCCTTCCGTCGCTTCTTAGTCTGACCTCACAAGACTGTTGGCCACGCGCTCCATTTTGAAACCCTCTCTTCTGCAGTGCCTGTCACAGCATTTTCCTGGCTGGCCTGGTCTCCTTCTGATCACCTCCCACCCCCGCTCCTACTCTCCACACCCAGCCCTCTGTTGCTGCCTGCTGCTCAAATGTCAGTACTTTCCAGGATTCTGGTCCAGACTTCCGCCTTTCTCCTCTCATTATTCTCTGGATGGTACCATCCAACCCTCTCCCTTTCAGGTTTCATGCCACTGTGGACACAAAACCAAAAGTTTATGTAAAATAATTTTAGCTTTTCGGTCCTTTTGCTTTTCACAGAGCTGGCAAATTTTAGAGTTAATGATATTGCCAGAGGGTAAGTCATGGTCAGAAATAGGAGTGTTATTCTGTGACAGGGGGAACAGAGACTCAGATTCAACCAACACGGAGGGCAAGCACCTATTCGGGGTTTGGGTTATGCCCTTCTGAATGTTATTTTATTTATTATTCTCAATAACCCGGGGAGGTGTCATGACCCCTTCTTTTGGAGATGGGAAGATAAATGTTAAGCTCTGAGAGATTAAATGACTTATCCAAGGTCTCACAGCTAGTAAGTAAACCACGGAGCTGGAATCTGGGTCTGGATTTGCATTTGTGTTGAGGTTTCCACTCATTATGTATGGGGTCGTAACCAGTGAAGCTTTCATGAGCCTGTAGAAAATTATCAACTTCCTCTGGAAAGACTAGAGGGCCGTTTGCCTTGTAGTGTCAGTAGAGAACTTTTAAAATCACATTTCGAAGACATATGGTTATGTGTCTTGCTGCACACTCATCAGTGCTATGGAAAAGTCATTCCATTGCTAAGTACTTTCGTAAAATGCCAGACTTTTCCCCCAAACAAAACAAAACGATGTGAACTGCAGAATCAGTCTTTCTCCAGATTGCTATAATAGCAGCTCTAGAGGAATTTGTTAGGGTTTTTTTTTTTTTTTTTGAGACTGTTGTTATTTCAATCACAAAACAATCGTGCTTTAAAGATGTGTACTTATTATTAGCATCCTTTGGGAAGGGAAGTAGCCCTTGGTAGGTGAACATGTCCTGTAGAATGTAACCATCGACAAGTGAAGACCTCACCCCACGAGCGGCTTTTGAAATTAGTGGGAACCGAGAGATGAGTTCAAGGGGCTCACGTCTCTTGTGTCCACTGGTGAAGAGTTCAAAAGCAAGAGACAAAAACAGAGCTCCTTCTGATAAGGAAGGGATGGCACGCATGCGGCCTGAGATCTGACAGGCAGACTGTGGGATTTGGCCCCTGCGGTATTTTTTTAAGAATTGGACTTCGCTGTTTTAAGACTTGGTGTATTTCACATGGAAGTCTGGATTTCTGGCTTCTCTCAAAGTGAGGCAATATTCTTCTGGAGCCGAGTGTAGCTCTAAATGCCAGTTCATTCTGTTATGTTACCTGCCTGGCTGCTAAATAAATGTGAGTTTTGTGCTTCTGCTTGAAAGGTTTTGAAACCCTGGGTTTAATAAACCAGGAAGCAAGTGCTTTGTGTAAGAATTAAGGCTCCAGTTAGACCTCATTTGTGTGTCCAATGTCCCCTTTCTTGTTTTTTTGCAAATATTTATTGAATAATTTTTGGGTGTCGGCACAGGAGTTATAAGCAGTGAATGGGACATTAGCATCATCACCTAGGCATTTTTGAGGACTGTGAGAGAGCTGACTTGCATTTAATCCTTCTTACAATGATTCTACAGATGGGATACTGGAACTTAGTGACTTGCCCAAGGTCACACAGCTGGTCAGTGGAGAAGCCGGAAGGTGGGTGTGAAACAGTTTGACTGCTGAGCCCAGTCTCTTTACCCTTCATGTCGCTCGTTTACGGTTGGCTGGGGCTCACGGTGTGAGGGGAGAATCCTCTTCACAACCTCGTCACCGTGGGGCGGATGGGGCATTCCACTCTGGCTGCTCTGATAGCATCGACATTTCCTCTCCTTCATCAGAAGTCCCTCGCGGCGAGATCAGACCTCAAGGGCTTGTCTTAAATGCACCAGGCCTTTTAGAACTACTATTGGACTATTTGATCATGTAGATCTGCGGTGTGTGCATGTCTGAGAGGACAGGGCAGGTGTATATATTTTAACCAAAAGATAAAAAAACCATCAAACTTTCGAAATTTTGGGCCTAGAGTTTTTTTCTTAATATCCCCACCAGTTCCATCTAGCTGTTCTCCCATGAAGCCTTGTTATGCTGAGAGTGCTCGGGATAAGGTTAATACCCCCTTTACCTCTGTGCTTCCACAGCCCAGCACCCGGGAAACACAGTACCCTCTGTACACGCTGGGTGAATGCATGAGAGAAACCAACAGAAGGAAAAGAGTGTTCTCAGACCCAAGAAGGCTTGGCTGTGTCTGTGAAGAGCAGCCAGAGTCAAGTAGGGACAATGGCAGTATTGGAATGTGCTTAATAGAAAATTCCCAGGAGACCTGTGAATGTGGGGTCCACCCTGCCATCTGGGCTCCCCTGGGGTCTGTTCATCCAGTGGGTAGCTCTGTGGTTCGGCTGCCTTTCTGGGATGGGAGCGTTGGCCTGTCAGGTGTTTCCACCCTGTTCTTTAACTAATACGCCCATTTTGGCAAAGAGAAGCTGTGGTTTCAGGATGCTTTCCATTTGTTTCATTTTTCTTATGTACCATTAGGGACTGGCCAAAGAATACCCTAAATTATTTTCAATAACTGCAGAAAAGTTCCTCAGAGCAGGCATCCTGGTTTTGAGCTATGAAATGATCAGAAGGGAAAGCAAGCAAACAAACAAAAAACAACCTCTGATCTGTCTGCGTGAACAGCAATGTAAAGACTGCTTTTCCACACAGACCTGTCAAAAGGCAGCTACAGAGTCAGGGCGGTGTGCGGACTGACTCTTGGGGGCCTCCAGGCTCTGCACTCTCCCTGAAAAGCAGAGGCCCCACAGTCACTGTGGCCCTGGATGGAGATCCTTTTTATATCTCTGATCCCCAACAACAGAAAAATCTGTAATTAGTCACCCAATGGTGGTAGAGAAAAAAATAGGTCAGTAGGGAGACTGCTGAGTTGGTCAGTTTTCTACATTATTAAAGCTTTATAGATACTGTGGCTGAAACAGCTCATTGTCCCCCCCACCACCTGCCCCAACACCCCTCAGAATAGCATATTCTGCATAGAGCCCTTCATTTACATAGAGCTCCCTGGACTGATGTGTTTTCACACCCCCAACCCCCACCAATGATCTCCCAAGCCTTCAAGGCCACCCATTTCACCTACAGTTACCAAGAGCCTGAGAGTCACAAGACTGTCTCAAGGTTGCACGACCTGCAAGTGACAGTCCTGACTAGAAAGTGGCTGTTCTGATTCCCAGCCTAGCACCGCTCTGGTACAAACTGAGTGGAACTCTATAACCGCCCCCCTCCCCTTCCTCCGTGTGTATTCTGGCATGAAGGGGATCAGTTGAAAAGAAGGGCTCGAGTGTTCTAAGTCACGGGGAGTGCCCGGTAAGTCTGGGAGGATCTGGTGAAAAGCCTGCAAGCCAGAAAAAAATGTTTTCAGACTGAAAGGGACTGTGTCTCACTCAGTTTTCGTTCCCCGGCACCCAGCTCCTGGCACCTCCGTAACAGTCTGTTGATTTGAAGCCTGCATGTTAAATCCACCTGTAAGACTGGGCTAACCCGAAAGGCAACCTTCAGTGTTGTCTGTACATATTTTGTTTTTGCTAAATTCTTCCCATAGCTGAGGGTCCTCCCTGAACGACCTTTCCGTTTCTAGGAATTACATTTATTTGGGGTACGCTGATACAGGAGTTTAGGGTCATAGGTTGTTGTGGACAGGTCGTGGTATTTGCTTTTCTTAACTGCTTTATTGGAGAGCCCTGGGTTACGGCAATAGGTCACTTACACGTGCTTAGCAAAGCTTAAGACATACTGTGATAAGGGACATTTGCCACAAACACGAATACCTATGTAGAAAGACATAATATACACTGCGACCTGGTAGCTACAGAATTTATGCCATGTGTGTTATTTACTACAGTCATTAAAGAAACCCAAACAAGGTAGGGGCAAAAAGATATCTCTGTGACCTGTTAATACTGTTCAATTACTTACTTTGCCATCATTTGGGATATTTTTAAGTCCTGCTTCTCCATTAGGAAAAGAAAATATTTCACTAAGAAGTAACACGTTCATTCAGGTCCCATGCACGCGACCCAAGTGCCAAGGGCTTTGCCGTGGATGCCATTCAAACAGTGATTCTTTGGCCAGGCTCGAACGCTCCCTGGTGGAAGAACTTAGGCCAGGACATCGGTAGTGTCCTCAGGAAGCGGGTCTCTCAGGGAAAGGATGACAAAGGAGGAGTTCTACGGTGTCCTTGGGGACATACCTTTGCTCAGCACCAAGCACACCTGTCTGCACAGAGTGAACTTGCCAGTGGAAGGCATGCGGGCTCTGGTTCCCGTGCTCCCCCTCAGGTGCTCCAAGCAATCACCGGGAGTTTGACTTTTGAATGTGGGGATAAATATCATTTACCAGCAAGCAGCTGGTACGCAAGACTGAGCAGTGACAAACATGATGCTCCCAATGTGGTCTCAAGCGGAGGCCATGAACGAAGTTTGCTTTGCTGCCCAAGGTCTACACATTTTTGCTAAAGTGGTGGCTCTTTCTGACTCTGCTGCATGGACCTTATGTAGGTACTGGGTCATAATTTTCAGAACTCTTAAAAGTCCCTTTAATGTAAATAGAAAGGAAAGCACAGACCTGCCCCATGAAGTCCCCCGTCCCACCTCTCTTCATCTGTCCGACGTGCATAATGGAAAAACGATGTAGCCCTGGCTCTGGGCCAAAGTAAACAATCTGGAAATACTGTGTAAACTCAGCTGCTGCACTGGAGGACAGAGGCCCCACTTTACGACCTCCGAGATGGTTAACCATATGCAAAATAACAAAACCTCAACACCGGCTTGCAGTCTCTGCTGATGCTGGGCTGGCTTTGGCGTTCTTCCCCTTGATCTAAGTGAATGCACACTCCACACCGACCAAAGCCCCCTGCCCCCGACAACCCGGGCTTGTTTGAACCTGGTCCAGCAGAGATTATGTGCAAAAAATGAATACAAGTTGAATAACAACCAGAAACGGGGCCAAAGTTTACAGTGGAAAAAAAATAAGCATCATCAAAAGATAGGCATCAACTCTTCAGCTTCAGGGGCGCTGAGTGGTGATCAGCCCAGAGGCCCCGCTGTTTTAAAACTCACTCTGTCTGAAAATCTGGGGTTTACTAATCTCGGGTTAGGTTACATCCAGAAATTCCTAGCACACAAGGGATAAGGCATACTTTCTCAGGTGACAGGTGTGATGAAAGTCAAGGTCAGGTGGGGTGGGGCTAGGGCACGAATGAATGTGCAGAAGGCAGAGTGAGCACGCATCCCCCGACCACGCCTGCGGAGCCTCACACCATGCTGGCTGCTCCCGAAACCATGTGAACACGATGCCTGTCGCAGATAGAGAGCACTCATTTCCTGGATTATGCAAGGAGGCCACACAGTTCAAACACACGCCGCTCCCCGGCAGCGGCCGCCCCCGGAAATGAATGTGTGTCACTGTGGCTCACAGCGACGTGCAGGGCTGAAAGGGCCAGCGTTGGTTCGCCACTGGATGATCGATGGCATGTTCAGACCAGCTTCTTGGAGGTATGGCAATTAGGGGAGAAAAGGACAAAAAGCACTTCATGGCTGACTCGGTGCCTGGGGTTGGTAAAGTAAACAGGTATTTCCCTCCTCTTTTTTGCAATCTTCTTTTCAGATCTGGAAATATATATAGTTTAAAAATAAATCAAGCTCACTTTGAATTTCAAGAGAACGTTTTCTCTGTGTAGCCAAGTGAAAGGTACATGATTTACTTTTTTCTTTTAAATGCCTGAAAGTGCCAGGCTCCTTTGATGCAAGAGAATGAAGCCTTTATAATATTCCCAATTTGCTTTGATTTTTGGAAGCATAAACATGACATAAGGAACCAGGGAGAAAGTGATTGACCTGTGTGGGGAGGGTCAGGACGGCCCATAAAGCCCAAGGCACTGTGCCCTTTGGAAGGGAAGCTGGCAACCAGCCTTGTAAGGAGGCATGCGTTTTCTAGAAACTCTGCGCAGGCAGATCCTAACATCATCAAATCTTGAGGTGAGGGCCTCCCGCTGAAGGAGCTTCCAAGTTATTGCCTGGGTAATCCAATTCTACGCTACTTGTCCTCAGTGTCCAAATTGCTGGGGGTGGGGGTGGTCATTAGATATTTTCTTGCCTGGCCTCCTCTTGCTCATTCCCCAGCTCTGCACTGAGCACCAAGCATGATTCCAGGGAATAAGAGAACTGTTAAGAGCTACAAGCACAGGCTTCCTCCTTAAAGGGGAAGCATGAACAGTAAAGAGAGAAACAAATGCATGATCTCTCCAATCACTTCCCAGGCAATGTATCATCCGGGCTTCCCTGCAGCCCAGGCAGGGCTTCTCTCCTAGGGGAACATCAGAGGAGGGGCGCAGACCACAAAGGGGTGGGTATTGAGGGCCATCTTCTGTGCCCTTCAGTAGGGCCAAGTGGACACTTTGCCAGACAAATTGAATGTGCAACAAATCACCTGGGCACCTGACAAGGCAGCGCTCTAGAACCTCCCTTTTTAACTGGCTGATTCCGGTGCAGGAGCTGTCCAACCACACTGGGGTCCTAACTTAGAATTCAGCCTGAGAACAACCAGCCTCCTATCACTGTCATTTATCAGCAGGTGTGAAGAGGTGCCAGAGCGCACCCACTGCTGGTCAGACACTCCTGTGCTGGGAGGAATCAGCTCGCTGGGTTCGGCTCCATCCAGCTTCCCAGCTTTCCCTGCTGCCCTGGTTCACTGGCCGGAGGGCCATCTGCTCTGGTTTCTTTTCTCCCCAACTTTGGCATCATGACGCAAATCATCAAAAAGCTGACCTATGTCTTTGAAAACATATGCTACCCTAAGTACACATGCACGCGTTCCCCGGCAGCATTTGGCCATCACAGTACGGGCTTGGGCGTGAGAATGGTGAAGCCAGAGGTTCTCTTACACTGCAACCATTGAACCGAACACTTCTGTTTGAAAAGATCTACTTCTGAAAAAAACCCTCATTGGAAAACTTCAGTGGCATTTTTAATAAAATGTATGTTTTGTTGGAAGTATATTTTTTTTAAATTTGAAGTCATTATTGAGAAATGCATTTTTGTTACTTTTCATATGTTTGTTACTTTATTTGGAATCGCATTATGTAGGCCCTTAGCAAAAACTGACGCAGACATCCTGATCAAATGCACTGATTTGAACACAGAAGATCTGGAAATCAGTCTAGTAGTTCCGTCCAAATTTCTTTGGCATCTAACAATCTCATGAGCTTTGCTTTTGCTATACATGCAAGATTCTTCTTTCTTCTGTTCCTCATAGCCCGAACGGTGCTCACGGGCCGAGGCCACTTCTCTTACACACACACACGCCTCTTTCGACGGGGAAGGGGCCCTCTCCTGGAGCCACACTGCGCTCTCTAAATCTAGCCCTGACGACGTGAGAGCCAACTGCTGACACCCACAGTCACTCCGGGCACTTCACACACGATGACATGCCCACAGGGCAGTTCTTTGACTCATTTTTCCTCAGTTGCTCTATTTTTATCTCCTCCAGGGTATCGGGTCAATTGAGCTACCTGTCTAGTTATGTACAGGGTCATCATAAAGCTCTTGGTCAGCTTATAAGCTTTTGGCTTTAAGTCTTAGTTCTTAGGAAAATAACAACTTAAAAATGCATTTTTCTGGTTATAGCACATATAAATATGTCCATACCATATAGACACACATATATAGATGGTAACTTGGCGGGGGGGGGGGAGATTAAGAAAATAAAATGACTTTAAATCAAGCCAAATTCATTATTATAGTAACATATTTCCTTCTAGTTTTATTTCTTACTTGTGTATGTGAATTATCAAAATAGATCTCCATTATACTGTTTCTTTAATTTTATATTCTTTTAAAATGTAACTGATAGCAAGCATTTTCCTAAAGTGTTAATTATTCCAAGTCATATTTTGCAACGTGTCTTAAAGTGTTCCATTTGATGGATACCTGACGGTCACACAGCCAGTTTGCTACTATGAGGTAATTGAGTTGTTTTTCAGTTTCTATGACTCTAAATTATGTGAGATAAGCATCCTTGTTCTTAAGTGACCTTGTGCCTTTTTGCTCGTCTCCCTAAGAGAAATGGCAACTTTTCGGTATTGAGTGGTGACTCTTCTGTGCATACTAGATAAGGTTTTCGGTTCTGATAGCTGTAAGATAATATTACTTTCTTTTGTCAGAAGTCCTGAAATTTGTGTAATATAATTTTCCTAAATTTTAAGATATTTTCTTTAATGCTACAGGACGTAACCTAATTTTAACCTAATTTACCAAATCTTTAACATGCGTGGGGATTTTGAAGATCCTGTATCGACTGTCTACAGTGCTGCACTTAATATGGGGATATGGTTGCTTGTAAAGTTTTTAGCCTCGCTGGTGTAGCTCAGTGGATTAAGCGCGGGCTGTGAACCAAAGGGTCCCCGGTTCGATTCCCAGTCAGGGCACATGCCTGGGTTGTGGGACAGGTCCCCAGTGGGGGCCATGTGAGAGGCAACCACACATTGATGTTTTTCTCCCTCTCTTTCTCCTTCCCTTCCCCTCTCTTTGAAAATAAATAAATAAAATCTTAAAAAAATTTTTAAAAATTTTTAGTGCACAAAACGTTTTAGTAAATTATACCGTGTGATGACAACAATGACAGTGATTAAATAGTTCCTATTTCCTGTATCTATGAATGGAGTGCTGAGTACTGGCTACTACAGAACTTAGGTTTTCCTTTTTGTTATAGTTCATGCAGGATACATTTTAAAAATAGAACACAGTCTATCTCATTGTTCCTGCTGTTTCAGTATTATCACAATGATCAGCCTTGATGGGTGAACCAATGGCAAGTCCCAAGAACCAGCCACCTGGATGTTGTCTCTGGAATGTTAAACATGATTTTGATAAACCTTGAAGAGCTTTGAATGAAGTAGCTGTTCATGGAGTCCAAACATGTAGATAAGTGAGATATTTAACCTCTTGCCCAGGCATTAAGAAGTTAAGTTATTAAGAGGTGCTACTCAAAATAACCATTCCCAAGTCAGGAAAGTGTGAAATGAAGTTCCAAGGATGCTGTCACTTCCACAGGGAGGGTTTGTAATGTTACTTTAAAATTAAGATTTACTTTATCTGTCACCTACGGTCCGCTGGTAGGACCGGGTCTTAGGAGGTTATAACTTAACAGCCTGGTCTCCTCCTTCTTCTCTCCCTGTTAGGTGATTGTCAACTGCACACTCTATAAGACAGTGTGTCTATCTAAGAGCACATCTAAATTGCTTTGCTTTAATAAAAAACCCCAAGAAATAATAATGAGATAAAATTGCAACCTGTCCAGTTTTATGGGAGGTCCAGTTGTTTACTTAAAGAAAGCCTGAAATTGACAAACCAATCACAGCAGACGCCAAGACCAGCAGGCACCCACACCGGGTGATGAACTTTCGGGAGCAGTGGTAAATGTTTGACATGCAGATTTAAGTACTGTAAACATGTTACAGGTACATTAAAATTTACAAATGTAATCTGGGAATCAAAATCAAAGTTTTTTTCATGATACATTTGGGAAGGCAGTTATGCTAACCACTATACCCCCAATGCTGCAGCTCACGATACATTTTGAAAGGTTTGGCTGTGGTATAAACTTGTGTTTGGTGCTAGAACTTGCCAATGAAAGATTGTAGGGCAACAGAAATTGCAAGTTTCTAAGAGAGAGAAGACATTTAAATGGTAATTGCCTTTGGAGCAGTTGCTATTAAAAGGAAATAGGGGGAGGGGTGTTTTTATTTTTATTAAGGTAGACTAGAAATAGAAATGAAGGATGAATGTTTTATTGAGGTAGAATAGAAGTTTCACCTCCTCTGATGAGAAACGTTAAGCTCTTTTACCCTTTTGACATATGAAAGAAAAAAGTGGGGGGAGCATTGCCATGTCAACAGCCCGTTATACAGGAAGGCTTTTGGGGTGATGTCTTGAGATGAACGTTTAGGACCAACGGCTGTGAGAAGCTGCAGAAACCTGCAGGGCGATGCAGGGAGAGGACAGATTACCAGGAAAACGTTTATGCCACGCAGGCCAGAAGGTGTGCAGCTGTGCACCAGCCTTCCTCTTACATAAGATGGGGTGAGGAGTTACTTAAAAAGAAAGGTCTCCCAATGCTGGGAAGACCATGCTGTAGCTTAGAAGCAACTAGGAAAGAGGGGCTACCATTTCAAAAAAATGTGCTCATAGTATATCATAGCATATCATGAGGTTCTACCGGGACTGGTTCGCTTTAGAAAGAGTATAAAGACAGGTCGGGGAGGAGACAGGGGAGAGGGATGACTTGAAGGACATTCAAGACATTCTTTACAAATCTGTTCAAAGGATGGAAAAAAACTGAAGATATTTGAAGGTGAAAAGTCAACAAACAGAAGGGCTCTAACCCATTACATTTCAGTTTTATTGGGGCATGAAATGAAGTTTCATGATGTTCTAAAAATAACAACTTAACTGCACAAAATGGAATAAGTGGGCTGGCATTCAATCCATACCATATTTTACATTTTTATTTCGATATAATAGTAGAGACTGGTTAGTGATGTCACAGAACTGCTCCTCAATTCATACACAGAAAAACATTTTAAAAATTCCAAATTGCTTCTCCAATCCAGCAAAAGCATACATAGACAGGCTGACTGATTTATGACTTTCCAGTAACATTTACTCTCTAATGGCTTTCACCAAACGGTTTATTTACTTGGTCTGCGCTGAGGTAACCTCCTGGCTGGCCTGTCTGCAATCCTACAGCTCAGAGACTAAGGAACCGAGTCCCTTACTAACTCATCTCTCGAGTTTCTGCGGGAACTGTGGGTTCTCGCACAGAGAAATTAGGAGTGCTGGGTTCAGTTTTAAAATGCTCCCTCTGCCCCGTCAGTTCTTTCGGAGAAAAGAGAAAACCACCGACAATTTCTGACCCACTCAATCATGTAAAGTGGCCAAGGTTTCAGGCTTTGGCGAAAAGCTGCTTATTTCAAGTCTTTGCTAGCTCTATGGTTCTGCTTCTCCTTTTTTCTTGTCTTCACTCACCAACTTCCTCTCATACATTACAAAATGGATCTACTGAATGTTGCCTAAAAGAGCAGGTTTTTAAAAATAAGACCTGTACGAAGTCACTAGCTTTCCCAATAAGTATCGGTGTCCCCTGTGGCCCTAGCAGGCAAGACGTACGAGGCAATCTGAACGGCAAGGGATTGTACAGACAATGCTAGTGTGAGCGTGACCTCCTTTGGCTTTGAGCTCAAGGAGATGATGTGGTGGATCATCAAAGGCTGCGGAACATGCGAACAGGAATTCGCATGTCCTCCTTGAAAACTCTCATCCCGTCTCCACCAAAAACGAGCCAATCTTAACTTCATTCTACTTAGCTCAGTCATCACATCTTGGGTTTACCTGGGACAAAACGAGGACCCGAGCTGTTGGCTGGAAGTAAAGGTGAGTGAAAGCTGCCCGGCTCTTCTTGGGGTAGATTTAATTCCACTCCCCTTTCCTAGTGCTGCAAAGCTCTCTGGAGCCGAATAACTTGTCTTTCTTTCCTTCTCTTTTTATCCCATAAAGTCCAAAGCAGCAGAGAGTGGGGAGATGCTGGGCATGGTGGGGATGGGCTAAAGGTAGGGTACGGAATCCCTTTGGCTGTCAAATTCTGGGGTGCCCTGGGCACCAATGCCCCTCCCTTGTGACCAATCCCCCTCTCTTGATTCCATGGCAGTGGGCTCAGCCTGATAGTCCCCAGCCTGTGTTTCTGGCCACTGTGACTGGTTGTCCAAAATCGGCACTAGACATAAGTCCCAATTCTTGCACTTTTTGGCTGAAGGCTTTTAGACCATCATGCTCTCTGTGTATTTCTTGAGGTATTTAGAACCAATTCTTCAGTAAGTAAATGGTTGCAACTGAGCCCATCATTCCTTGTGTGAACTTAGAAAGCTTAGGAGGGAATCAGTTTCCTATTCCATTGGCTCATCTCCTGACTGGATAGATATCTGAATGACTATTTTTTCCTAATGTACAATAAATAGATACATTGTCAGAGAGTTGAAATCAGTTGACATCTAAGCTCATACCTTGCAGCAGCAGTGAATACATTATTTCCATAATTGTTGTGGTATCCCCTACCCCCATGCACACAGGAGCTTGTGTCTACAGACACATAGGTCAACAGGGCGGCAAATAGTTTAAGAACGTTAGAATTTTTAAGAAAAAGAGATATGACCCTGAACATCAGCAAGGGATGTTTTTAGGCTTATTGATATTCATAGCCTTTAGGCATATCATCTCAATGGTATTCCTAAGTAAAAAGGGCTTTGTGAAAATATTTGAAAGGCAATAATTCTCTTTAACAGACTGACAAGACTGAATTAATATTAAATTGATTTCATTACCTGGTCATCATTTATTTCTGGTAGACTATATATTTCAAGAAATAACTTTAAAAATAAATGTTACCGAATGTCAATTCACTATAATTTTGACAGTGAATACATTACAATATATTTTTTATCTAAACAATTAGAATAATGGTGATAGAACCCTTAAAAAGTTTTTTAAAAAGTGCTTGTTAATCACCTCTTTGTCCTATATGATAAATTACATATTTTGAGAATGTATAAGACTTCGCAGCATCTAGACTGGAAAGGATTCCTATTTTTGCTCTGCTTTATTAGAAAAATAAGCATTTTTTCTTCAGACTGTTTGCTTTCTTAAATTCCATTCCGCGAGTCATTAAAACCCTTACGAAGGCCAAAGTTGTTGACGTGACGAAAACAAATGGCTTCGCTGTTAACCAGAGGGAGTCTTTGGAGCACTTTATTGAAGCGGCCAGTTTTAGTCATTTCAACTATTAAAGTCTTTCTCCCAGACAAAAACAAACAAAGTAGCATATCTAGAATGTCAATGAACATCATCGCAACAGAATTTCTAAGCTTTCTAGAAACACTGGGCTCTTAAGAATTTAGCTAAATAAAATTTCCTAGAACCTTAGGCCTTATGAACTGCCCCACCTCTCTCAGACCTTTTTCCGATTTTGCTCCTTCTGTGGAGATGCAGTCGCAAAGGACAGCCAAGAGCAAAGGGCGCGAGAGATCAGCCAGGCGGGTTTGGGTGTTGGCTCTGCCACTGGCCAGCTCTTTGACCTGGGGAAGTTCTGAATCCTCCCTAATGTCAGTAGCCTTACCTGGAAATGCCATTCTTTCCCAAAAGACCTAACAACAGTATCTACCTCATAGGGTTGTTATTAGGATTAAATGAAATATCTGAAAAGCTTAAAAAGTGCCTGGTACACAACACATTCCCAATAAGTAGAAACTATAACGACAACAGTATTATTGTTATCTTTCTCAAAATCTGTTCTCTCAGAAGATCAGTGTCTTGCTACTAAACTAAAAAATGCTAATCTTCCCAACTGAGACAAAAAAATTTAAGTTTAAATTTAATTGAAACTTAGTGGATAAATAATACTTCCTGCAATTACAGATACCAAGACTTCAAGGTGCTCTGCTCTTTTAAAAGTTTAAGAACTGGTGGTTCAGTGAAAGCGAAGACTCATATCCTATTTCATGTTCATGTACATTTATAGACAGATTTGCCCCACCTACCTATTCACTAGCTTTATCACTTTCTTAATGTGCCTCTTGCTTACCAATACCACACGATTTAGAATTGACTATACAATGCTTTAAATGTCAGAAATATAGTTTGGATATTTCATGTATTTTTCTCTCCCTAAAGTTCCATTTGGGTAGGGACGATGTCTTTTCTATTCATTTTCACTTCCGTTGTATATTGCCTGAGCCAGGAAAATAAAGCTCTCAAAAGATAATTCATGGCTGCAGCATCTACAACAGTTTTTTGAAAAAGAGGAAAAGTAAAGTTTTGTGAGACACTCTCCCGACACCATCACTAGAACCGACGGGAGATTTAGGGGTGTTCAGTGAGGCGGAGGGGACGCAAAGGACAATCACGGCCCGGCTCAGGCCAGGGGTTGTGCCATCCAGTCCTCTGCCTAATTCCCTGGTTTATGTAATTGGGCTCAAACCAATTCAGACTCATGTCTTATGGCATAAAAATGCTATTTAACTAAATAATCAACTACACAGAGAATCAGTTGGAGACTCTGGATCAAAAGACCCAACAACAGTCAGGAATTACCGTGTTAGGAAAATCTGGTCCATTTCCAGGTGTTTTCCTTTTCTGCACTGGCTTTTCCATTTTTTCCAGAATATTCACCATTACTTTGTGGAGGCCCCCAAGGGGTACAGAGGGGCTGCCTGACTTTCTGGGCCTTTTCCGGTCAGCTGAATACCCCTCTGTCCCTAGGACTGACCACAGTGTGGTTGAAGGCAGGTTTGGAGTTCCCTAGTCTTGAGCATAGTAAGTGTTTCTCCATGACTGTGGCTGTGCAAGATCTACTGCTCAGTGTGAAATGGAGATTTCATTGACGATTAAACAGGAAGTTTCCTGGACACTGAGTCCCAGCGTGTGAGGTCCATATTCCACTGAGGAGACCCCTGGGCTATGTCTGGCTGTGGCCCTCCCTCCTACCATCACCCCCAACACCGTCATCTTTCCTGGGCTGCCTGCCTCATCTGTGTCTCCAGACTGCAGCCACCTCATGTGCTCAGAGTTTGGCTTGCTTGCACCTTCTGTCCCAGCTGCCACCCCACCTGGCAGAAGCACCCGCCTAGCTGTTGCCCTGGCTTGACAACTTGACTTGCGGGCCTTTACAAACACTCTAAACAAAGCGGAAAAGAATTAGGAAGAGACAGTTAGATAGTCACCCAACAGTCCAAGTCCAATGGAAGAAAATACAAACCAATCCAACTTCACATTCCACTTTCCCACATCTCCTGACTCTCAACATTTTTGTACAATTAATCATCGCTTTTATAAAACTCAGAATCAATTTGTGTCCAGCAGAAGTGTGATGGTTATGGCTTGTACATTTCCAAAGAAAGCCCATGGCTTTTATTTTTGCTACTTAATTTTGAAGGAGTTTTGAGAATATACTTTATTGAAAAATTATCTACAAAGGCTAAACTTCGCTTCAGAAAAGTCTCGGTGTTTACCTCTCAGAAAGAATCCTCATCAGCCAAGAGGAAAAGTAAACACGGAAAGGCCATTTTAACACCCCTTTAGAATTGTGTTATGGGATTTGGGGGAAGTTGAGCAGAATTTGGAGTGTCCACACCTATAAATCTAACAAATCAATGACCTCAGGGTATCAGAGCATGGGAGACTCTCTCAAGGGCCACCTGTAATCACTCAATAAAAAAATATGTGAAGGATGCATATTTAAACATGTTTAAACCTGTGTCCCTGCCATGGAAAGAGTTGGGCAGTTCACCTCTGGTTTGGCTAAATTGTCATACTGACATTTAATCTTAATACTGATGACTTGTGGGGAGAAGGCAAGTCAGCTACTGCAGAGTTAAGTCCATTTGTGTTCAGGCTAAGGATGGTCATGCTGCAATAGAAAAGATCTATGAACTACCCTCATGTGATTAAACCATCTCAAGTATCTGCATGATTGCCTCACATGGCCAAGGATGCAGACCCAGGAAGCCAATTCCTGCCCTTACGGTGTTTATGCAATAGTTCATAAGGCAAGATAAAAATTTCAAGACTATTAAAGAGTTAAGTAGAGTCATTGAAGCTTAGTATTTCAGGGCTAGAAATCTTCACACAAATTCACATCCAGAAAAGGCTGTGTGTGCGTGTATGTAACTAGAGATGAACTTTAAAAGAACCATTGGCTAGATTTGGTAGGAAATTTGTGAAATCCAAAGGAGAGTGGCTGATAAGAGGTTGGAAGTCTTTAGAGAGGCTGGCCCAATGACCAGACTTTGAACCCTGGATTGCATCTGCATGAGTCTGTGCTGCCCCCTAGAGAGTGATGCTCTTCATTTGCTTGGGAGGTCAATGTTGCTGCGTGTGCAGAAAAGTACAGGGAAGAGAGGGGATCGAGGTCTGCGTGATTCTAGCAATGCCATAGTATTCTGGCGGACATTGTTTCTGCTTCTCTGTGGCACATGTAATTTTTATCTGACCACTCAATTATTTTCTTAGAATGAATAATTTTTCCAAAATCACTAGTAATCTTACCACATAGTAGTATGACTCCTGAGTGTGAACACTTTGAGATATTTCAATTTCATTATATTCCCGTGGCTATGTAATTTTTCCAATAAAATTGGTATCATATTGTAAATACTATTAGTATCTAAATACTATTAGCTATCACTTTCTCCCACAGTTCATATCCCATTATATTTTGAGCAATTGCTTATGTTTTAAATGTTTTCGAAACACAATTTTCATAGTTTGGTGGGTGTTATTGTTCCAATTGATGTACCAAAATTTAACCGTTTTTCTATTTGTAAATAGTTAAGTCCGTTTTGCTTTGAAGTTGTCAACTACACTGTGAAGAACAACTTATAATAGTTTTTATGCACTCGTCTGATTTTTTTTTCTAGAATTTGAATGACTGGATCAAAGGCTATGAACATTTATTTTGCTCATCAAAACATCAAGGAATAACTTACATTTAAGAAACACAGACATTTGCCTTGTCTGGTGTGGCTCAGTGGACTGAGCGCTGGACTATGAACCAAAGGGTCACTGGTTCAATTTCCAGTCAGGGCACGTGCTTGGGTTGTGGGCCAGGTCCCCAGTAGTGGGTGCTTGAGAGGCAACCACACATAGATGTTTCTCTCCCTCTCTTTTTCCCTCCCTTCCCCTCTTTGAAAATAAATAAATAAAATCTTTAAAAAAAGAAACATAGGCATTTAATACAGTTGAATGGGTTTTGACAGCGATATACACATGAAACCACTGCCACAGTCAAGGTCCAGGACATTTCTGTCAGTTCCCCAGCCATGACATCGGGTCTCACTCTGTATCATTAAATTACTCTGTGCCCCAGATTGTATGAATTTGCTCCCCCTCCAGCAATCTCCTAATTATTTCTCCTAATTATTTCCTAAAATGCCATTTCTCTGCACTCTCCCCATCATCAGAGCACTCATACTGCTTAGTGTTTCTCTGTTTAACAGACAACAATAATTTAATAGAAAATAAGGCCTCATTATAATGAGCATTTGCTAGATTATTAGTGAGGCTGGGCTTATTTTCAAGTATATTTATTGGCCACTTGTATTTCTTTTTCTCCACTTTTTCCTGTGTCTTTCTTATGGATTATAAAAAGTCTATATACTAATGATAAGATATTAACCATATGATATCTTACCATTGCTGCAAATATTTAAGCTTACTTAAGTAGTTTTAAATGTGCTTACTTTAAGTTTTAGTAAAATATATTTGTGGCTCTCTTTGTATATATGTGTGTTTTATTGCCTAGTAAATCCTTAGCAAAACACTATCATTGCAGAAATGGCCACCTATATTTTCTTTTTTTTCTATTAAAAATTCACTCTCTGGCCATCTGAAATTTATTAAGGCCCATGGTATAACGTGAGACTCTGTTTTTTTTCTGTAAACATTTAGCTAACCATTTCACACCTTTATTTACTCTTTCTTCGCGGAGATGCCTACCTCACAGCGCGTCGCATCTACACCTGCGTCTGTTTCTGTTCCATTGACTCGTCTGTCTGAGCTTCTGCCTTTACATGATTATATTAAGCCCAGGAGCTTTCTAATGTTTTAGACTCTTACAGGGCAGATACCCTTTGATTTGTGTGTGTGTACACATCATTGGCCATTTCACAAGTTTACTTTGCCAGATGAGCTTGAGAATCACTTTAAGTTAACATTTGTTTCTTTAAATTATATGCCAATTTGAGAAAAATGACATTTGTATAATAATCTACATTTTCAAGCATGGACTAGATGACCCCCTTGTTTTGCATTTCTGTAGTGGTTGCTGTTCCCCAAGTAAAGTTTGGCATCCACATGTTAAGTAGAAATTCTGGAGTCTCTCAAGAGCTAGAACTATTGATGAAAAATTCTGAGCTCACTTAAAGCACACCGCACAGAAATGGCCTAGGTGTGGGAAAGCACAAAAGATTAGATTTCAGAAAGCCAAGAAGACCTTATGTTTTGAAATGCTCCAAATGGCTATGAAAATGTGTTTCCATGACTCTGACCATTGAGCCTTGGTGTTAAAAGTCCTAGTTCTAGTCCATTAAAGAAATAAGGGCTACAATCACAGAACAATAATTCTTGAAAACTCAATGTTTTAGGCATTAGCAAGTACTAGTAGAATATGACCAAGTGTTAGCACCATTTTTTTCCCATTAGCTTACTTACTCCACTTCACAGATACCAGGAAACAAAGCCTGGCTTCAATTTACATCTGAGTTGGGGTGTGTGTGTCATTTTACTCTTGGTTTATATTAAAAATAAACTAGAAGAGCAAGCTGGAATGTTTCACAGGATGTGGTCTGTCAACTTCAAGTGACCTCTACATTTGCATTAGAAAACAACTCTATTGACTTCAGAGGTGATTTTCAAACTAATGCAGAAGGAAAAGAATTCCTCCTAAACTCCAGAGATACTTCCATAAAGTCAAGCTGTCTAGATCGGTAGACACTAAATGGGCAGTTCTACTCCCACGAGAAAGGCTGAAGCCAGCAGAGGTCTCAGGCCATCCTCCAGCATGCATCATGCCAGGGAACACTGGAACTCAAAACTATGACAAACAGACTTGGGAACAACTGTGTGGCTCTCCTTTGAAACTCAAAGACTGGACTAGCTTGAGCACTTGTTGAAAACCCTGCTGTACTACAGACTGAAAACGAGGGATCAAATAAAATGATTAGAAAAGTGCCTCGGAAACTGTACATTTGTGCATGAGTATATTATCTCCATTAATTCTTAGCCCAGGTTACTATCCTCCTCTTTCAGGTAGGAAACTGAAGCCCAGAAAGGTTAAGGAACTGGCCCAGGTTTCAATAGATGCTACAAATTAGAGCTGATTTCAAACCTGTCTATTGGCTCCAAAGGCCATGACCTTGATTTCTGTGTAGTACTGCTTTCTCATCTCAGGAAAGGAAAAGAAAAACTTACTAATAGAAGAAGCCTTTGTTAAAGTGTAGCCATTAGCTCCCTAACACATTGTCAAGGACAAGGTAAAGTGGACCAGGCTTCCAAAGGCTCAGCTAACTCCTCGGCCTGCTGAAGGACAGTGAGGACCCAAACTTTGGTCAGAAGCTGGCTCTGGGACCAGTCTATAACACTTGCCATGTGTGGCCTGCCCAATTCCAACCCAAAGAAACCTGTGAGCCTACTTTTGTTAAATTTCCAGGTCAGGGCTGAAGCCACTGCCATTTACAAGTAGATTCTGTTCACCAAGTAAAGCTCCAGGCTCCGGAAACAGGGTTGCAATGGTGCCCTCCAGGCACAAACCCGTCCAGGTGCGTTAACGCTCTGCATGGATTTAAGAGGGAAATCTCTTCCCAATTCTCTATTGGATATGTCTTGACTGTGGCCTTGAAGAAACAATAGTTATTGAGAGACGCATGCCTGGCACCCAGCAATCTGGCATCTGTGCATTCTTTGGTGAGCTGGGGATTGTCTGTAGTGCTCTCAAGCAGAACTTCTGGGGGATGGTTATCCTTAGTTATAACTGAAAAGACTTCAAGCTTCCAAACTTGGGTGACTGGCAGCATGATGGAGCTGTAGGGTGATCTATCTCCCTTTAAATAAAAAAATAACATGTAGCCCCACAAAGTGGATGAAAGGAAACAGAGAACCAGGAGTTGCCTTGCTTCTGAAGACCCTACTGCTTTCTCTCAGAGAATCTGGTTGACTTTAAGCTCAGTCTTTCAACCCCAACAGAGAGCTGCTCAGTGTGTGAGGTGTCTACACTGCTCTGGAATCACGTGGGGCTTCCCAAGCCAGCACCTCCCATAACCCTCCCCCCACCCCCCCTGGTGAACATGGGAGTCGGGATGCTCTCCACTGTCCCTGGAGACCCAAACATGCACCAAGAAGCACTGCCTGGTGGGTTCTTCCTGCACCTAGCCGGGGTGGACACGCAACAGGTGCTCAACAACACCGAATTGAGTTCATAGCCCAGTAAATTCCTTCTCCATATTTCTCTGTAGCACTGTATCCTTAGTAAAAAATAAAATTTGCTAAAAAATGAAGGGGAACTTATGGAAAGATAAGGAACATAGGAACACTTTTCAAAAGAAATTAATTCCATAAAAAGATGAACTTTAAATATCTAGTTTCTGAGCACAAAGACCTCATTATAAATAACCCTTAACAACCAGAAAAGCCACCCACACACCCACACTTTATCTTAAAACTGTGCACCAGGACTCAACCCCAAAACTCCTAAATCTCTCTAAATCTGAAAACAGTCCCACATCTGTTCCTCACCTAATAAAGAATGGCACTTATCAACTTACAGAATCTGTCATACTGTTGATGAGACATCGATTATTTCAGCAATGTGTGCTCACTTTGGGGTAAGATTCTTTTTCATTTTGTAAAACAAAACAAAAACACTACGCCTTTGATGCTGGTACATTGGCCTTTTTCTTTTGGGTGGATTCCTTTCTGCAAGCGCTACATTAACCTGATATCTGAAGCATGTGTTATTGGAAGAAGTTTTGCTATTTGTGCCCCAAATATTAGACCTCTGAGAACATTATTAAGCAAACTCGAAAATGACTTGGATCTGCATTAGGAACTCCCCAGATACATTATTGCATTTCAGCGGGGCTCAGCATTCTCATCTCTGGTGGTGTTGCATGGGAACCACAGGCACATAGCAGATGCCCATGAGTGAATGAGATATGGAGGATACCAGTCACACTTAGCATTAAGTTCGACCTAGCCGTGCAGACTTCTGAATAACACACAACCATCATCACCTTCGGAAAGCAAAATTTGGGGAACTGCAGATGTAGGTTGTTATTTGGACACCGTGTTCCCTTGTGGATAGCAAGGAAAGAGGGAGTGAGAGACAGGGGAAACCATAACCACAGTACCATAACTGAGGCCACAAATAGGCTACTGTCTGTCCACAGAAGTCAGATACTGACAACAGAGTTCTTTTAAAAGGGAAAACATTGGCATAGCAAAAGAATATATTAATATGCTGTAAGGGTTAGGAACTAGTAGAAATCTCCAGCTGAACAGAGGGAACTGTTTAGCAGAACCCTCGTGAAATTGATTTTAGTTTTACAAGGAATTAAGTTACAGTTTTTGACTCTGGACCATTAAAACCAACTATTCAGCCAAAAAATGTATTTGGGATTTAACATTTTCTTTTGGAAAAACATCTTAAAAGTGACGTACCCTAGTCACTTAAAGGCTGTGAAACTCTATTTTAACAATATGATGGGGCCCTCTTTCCACCAAAGCAAAGTTAATAATAACATGGTCTAAGATCAAGACTGGTAACACATGTGGTTTGGTATCTACTTATAGACACTCTGGGAGTTGTGTGGTCTTTCTTGATAGCCATTGGGGCTGATTCAGGGTTGGTGAAAGTAAGCTAATCTTCCATGACCAATGCCAAGAACCAACTCATACGCCCTATTATACTTAGACAAACAATATCCTATGCTATAATGTGGAAATCTAGAAGTGGGGCAGAGCCAAGCATCACCCTGAACAAACACAAGGCTTCATTACCATTTGGAGCGTCAGCTCTATATTTTGGTTCTGAAGAAGATGACTGACCTCAGTCCATATCAGGCCACTTCCGCTCACTGAGAGCCAGCTCAATAGTCCTCCTGGTCGTTCTCCATCAGGTCGTGCCTGCCTGTGTCTAGGCTTACACCCATGGGGCTTGCACTGCTGTGGTGGAGTTCACAGTCCTGCTGAAGGACCATGTTGTCAGTGGGCAGGCCCTCCTAGAGACCAGCCACTGGAAAGGTGGGGGGAGGGGGAGAGACCCAGAGAGCTGGTCTCGCCACAGTCTGTGATCCTTACTGCTCTGGGGTTGGCAATGCCTACGCAGATCTGAAAACACTTCCCAGAAAATTGCTTCCCAGAAAAAGAAAGCAGGCACACATAATTTTTTTTTTCATTTAAAGTAAATGGGATGGCCAGTGTAAGGCGTCCCTGAGGACCATATAGGGTCAAAATGAAATGAAAGTGTCAAAAAGGTAAGACAGTGGGCTGACCCCAATGGATGTTTGCTTCACCTTTCTATATTTCTACTGCAGCAAATTTAGGTGAATAAAGCAACATATTTTCTCCTAAAAAGCTCTTTAAAATCATTTTCATGTTTTTGTTGTTGCTATATCAAACGGGATTTTTTTCCTGATTTCTGTTTCTGCTGTTTCACTGTTGGCATACAAGAATGCCTTTGACTTCTGGATATTGACTTTATATCCTGCTGTCTTGCCAAATTCAATTATTAGATCGAGTAGTTTTTTGACGGAGTCTATAGGATTTTCTAAGTATACTATCATGTCGTCTGCAAACAGCGACAGTTTGGTCTCCTCCTTCCCAATTTGGATGCCTTTTATTTCCTTTTCTTGTCTGATTGCTGTGGCCAAAACTTCCAGAACTATGTTGAATAGAAGTGGTGAGAGTGGGCAACCTTGTCTTGTTCCTGATCTTAGCGGGAAAGATTTTAGTTTATACCTGGGAATAAACCTCACCAAGGAGGTAAAAGACCTGTACTCAGAAAACTACACAACACTGAAGAGAGAAATCATGGAAGACACAAACAAATGGAAACATATACCATGCTCATGGATTGGAAGAATCAACATCATCAAAATGTCCATACTCCCCAAAGCAATATATAGATTCAATGCAATCCCTATCAAAGTTCC
>PVJI01010182.1:0-61720 GCA_004026765.1 Micronycteris hirsuta
TTTATAGGAAAGCTAGAACTAGAGATCATAAAGCTGATATTACAAAAGGACAATGACTTACCCACATAAACAGCTCCACAGTAAAGGAACTGAGAGAAAAACTTGTGTTCTGATATTTAGTAATGTAATCAGTTTTAGCAGTTAGACAGGTCCCCGAATAGTTTACCTACATTCTCTGAAATATTTGGTGAAATTTCTTAAAAGATATTTTGCTACCAGAATAAGAAGCTATATTGTATCAATTAAATTCCACATAAGTTTCAAACTTTATGAGACCACCATGTTGACTGGAGTTCAACAGTTGCATTTCCATTTTAAGAACAATTTACTGAAAAAATTTTTTCATGACCTTTGTATTTTATGCTATTCGCATAAATTAATCCTTAATCTCCAACTAATTCCATTTAGACTTCTTTTGGATACTTTTTGTTCTGTTGAAAAGAGTTTAATGCAAAATGAGATTTTCTTTAGTCTTCATTAGATGAATTGACCAAAAACCTTATTTTAAAAAATTCATGAGAAGTCCTGAACCCTTCGCTTTGTGAGATAAGGAATTTTGTTGTCTATAAATAACCAGATTTTTTAGATAAAGAATTCTTAATAAGGATTGCTGAAACCAAATCTAACAGTCTAGTATATTGGTTGCTTTCACACTGAAGTAGGCTGTAGTGTGATGAAACATTACTATCTGAATGAACCCTAAAATACAATACATAAATTTAAGCAATCTTAGATTCATGAGGAAAATTATTGTTAAATAAATGAAGGCACAATCAGAAAGATTAGAGGGGTGATTGATGTTGAATATCGGGTACTTCCTAATTTGAAAGGCAATATTTTATGTATACATAAGTGTATTTGTATGCAGGATAATGCTGCCAGGATTCAAACTAGAAAGAAATAAAACCTACCTTAATATCACTTTGGAAGACTTTTAAATATGTGTAGGAAAAAAACCTGATATATTTATATTTAACCTTTGAATTACCACCATTGCCTAATCAGAATAGCTTCCTGTTTAGAAGTCAGGTATTTAGGGACATACTTTAACTCTGAGGATTTGCAGTCCAGAGGAGCCCATGATGCATTAATGCCTTGGAGTACAGCAGAATAAAGCCCGGCAGCAATTATGCACTCAACAGCACTCCAGTGGTTTGAAAGTTAAAATGCCTGGTAATTTACCAAGAGGGAGGGCCTTAGGGGAAGAAAGAATATGGCTCAATTAATTAGTACTTGTTAGCAAACTTCAACTATTACCCTATTTAGAGTTTCAAATCACTGATATCTCAAATACCCTCAAGATTTGAAAAGGAAGTAAGAATAAGCAGTTAAGAAAGCTAATTTGTCCAACATGGCACCAGCTCTTGAATATAGTGTTAGCAGTGACCAATTTTCACAGGTTAGACTTTCTACAAAGAGGAAAACAGAACTGGTATTAACTTGCTATTTTCAACTCTGTACAGGCTCATGCCTTTCAGTTTGAATTTCTAGGTTGGATTTATACTCTTGGTGACTACCAATAGATTCCTATAAAGGTCTAATACAAATAAATTTTGAGAGTTATCTGGAGCTTTATTATGGGTATTGGTTTTCTATTTACTCATTATATCTCCTAAGTGGCCATTGTTGGTATTTAAGAAAATTAATGGTTCTTAATGATTATTTGGTGGTTTTTAAAGCTATTATTCAAATAATATATTCCTTGTTCTAAAACTTTTTCAGGTAAGTCTCATGATTTTATGATATGAAATCATATTGTTGTCAGCTAATAATTACATAAAATAGAATTATTTTCAATAATTTTAGCTCATGTTTCTTTTTATTTTTGTCCTGATTGCATTGGCCAAAATATCTCAGAGAATGTTAAATAATAATTGATCATGGACATCCAAGTCATAGTTTGAGTTTTTATTATTAGATTTTGTTTGTTTGCTTGGGTTTCCTTGTTTTGCTTTGCTGTTCAGTATAATGAATTTTTGGTTCAAGATAACTATTCTTTATAATACTAAGAAGTGTTCTGTGTCTTTAGTTGTCTTTAATTAAAAAATGTTTGTAAATTAACATTATGAAAATAGTATTTTAATGGGTATGTACAGTAGAGCATACCTGGATCTGACATATTCCGCTAACCTCTATTCTATTTCAGTCCTCGGATTGGTACATTTATGTGTATAGGGCATACATGTGTGTAAGCTGCCTGGCCCTGTGGACATGTAAACCTGAGATCTCTTAATTAGATTTTCAAAGTGGGGAAAATATGAAGTCTTTCTAAATCTGTTTATATATTTCATAGGAATCAAATTTTAGTGATCTAGGTTTGTGCCTTTAAAAAGAATAACATTCAGCAGAATATCCTAGTTTGTAGATTTTTGGTGCATGGCTGTAATCACAGAATATAAATTGTCAAATTATTTGGTTTACATGTAGGTCTTTTGTTTATTTCACTTATAGGATATATTAGAAAAATGATGATTGGTGATAAAAAGTTGAGCTGAAGCACATGGATTCACAGGAAAGGACAAGCAAGGAGCCAATAAAAACCTCCCAAATAGATGTATTCAGATTTTCTTCTTCTGGAGCTAATGTGGCTGACTTGAAAGGAAGTGATTGCCTCGTTGAGTCAAGACAGTTCTATGATTCACACTAACCTTTCTCTAGTGGGCAATTTCATTCTCACTCTTATAGCCCCCAAGGAGCTGCATGGGTGCACACTGGAGGATTTCCTGACCGAAGTTCACGCACGGTGTAATTTAAGTAAAAGCCCTGAATTATGTTCTGTGCTGCCTGAGTTAAATGGTAGGAAAACCTGATACGTGTGGAAGGGCAGAGGCAAGTGCATGTGTTTTCCTTCCTCAATTCAGTAAAAAATAGCACAAGAAATGCATTGACTGGTGTTGATTCTAAACAGTAAGCAGCAAGTGCTATGGCATTGGAAGCAAAAATAGAGTATCAACAAGACCAGTTTACTGATTTATTTGCTTATGTATCACATAAATTGCTTCAATGCTGAACCATACTTCTACATATATGTGATTATCAGATTATTCATCTGAATATAACAAACAGTAAAACATCAGCTATATTAAAACCTATTGTGTGAATATTACTAAATGCCCTACTTTGAATTTCCCAGTGGATCTGTTAATTTTCCTGTGAGATGGTTTTAGATATATCCAAAAGCATATTCTGAATGATAAAGGCATTTTTAGGAATTTATCCTATTAGCAATCTACCTTCTGGTAATATCCACACTATACTAAAATCATCTAATTTTATTAATTCCTGACACTACCCAATAAATCACGAGCCAAGGGACTAGTGTTAAGATGAAGTCTGTTGTTTTGAAATTTGTAAGCAGTTCCTTGTACTTTACCACCTTAAACTCTGCCTACTGTGTTTAGGTTATTGGCTTCTCAGAGCAAGATACACCAATAGAAAGGAGAACCATTTTAATGTTTAATAGTAGGCTCTTATTTGATTCATATGTTAGTAATCAATTGGCAAAATAGTAATGTTATAAATAATACATTATAAACAATAATGTTACAAACAGTAAATTATAACATAATTTATTTTTATAGTATTTTGTATTTATAATAATCATATGTTATTGTTTCACTATCTCAATAGTCTTGAGAGCATAGTCACTTAATTCTGAATGTCTTTCTTGTTTTGAAACCAAGGGATACACAGGATATACCCTCGCCCCTCTCTGGGGCACCCAATCTCCTTGGCTGGCCCTGTCTTCCCCCGTGTCACTTATCATCATCTAGTAAGCTATAAAATATACATGCGTTTCTTTTATTCTTCCACTCACAGAATGTAAGCTCTGTGAGTGGAGAGATTTTTGAATGTTGTGTTTTACTGACATATTCACATAATAAGCACTCAGTAAGTATTAGTTGAGTGAACGAATAGTTATGAAACATCATATCAACATAAAATGACATTGTACAGCAACTTAAAAATGATTTGAGCAAAGCTTTAGTTAAAATGTATTCTTGGACTGCTGAAGAAGTTTGGACTTCAATTCTTACTTGATTATTTTGTAATTTTAGGAGGCCAAGAAAAATTGAGGAACATCCGCTAAGAAAACCTCTTCTCCTTTCTTTATATCTTTGTGCCTTTTCTTATTTGCTCCTGCTCCTTCTGTTAAAAATTTCTTTCCCTAATACTTTTGATTTGGCTAATTCCTAATAACATCTAGAAACTTCTTTCAGAAAACAATTCTGTTAGGAAGTCTTCTTTGAAGTCTCCAGTAGGGGTTAGATGCTCCTGCTATGAGCTCAAGTAGAACGTTTCTCCTTAGCATGGCATTAAATTATATCAGACTGTGTATGTTTCGGTTTCCTGTTCTCTCAGTGAGCTGTGCTCTAATGGTAGGGACCATGGTTCTTTCTTTTGTTTGTTTTTAAGTCCAGACATAGTGTCTGGTTCCTAGAAGGCACTCATTTATAAAGAAAAGGGAAGGGGTGTTTGTGGAAAAGAGAGGGCAGGAGAAGTAGAAAGGGGCGGTAACTTGTTGCTCATTTAAATCAAGAAAGACCATTTGGGCAATGAAAGGGTTTCAGTATCACAATAGGATTTCCACGAATGAAGTCAGATGCTACTTTGAGTAAGAGCCTCTGTGTTCCCGGCACAATTCTCCGCATGGAGGGGAGTGTGGTAAACAAAGAGATGATGTTATTGCCCTCATTTTAGTGGGGGAAACAAACAATAAATACATATAATGTTATACAGGTAAAACAAAACATACTGTATGATAAAGTATAAAATGGATATTAACAATATGAATTATATAAACATATAATAGATAATTTGGGGATGTTTAAAGGAAATCAGTATTGAACATGTCAAGGATTGTCTCTTTGCTCAAGTTCTCTCATAATTCTTTACTTGTAAAATGCTATTTGCCCTATCTCAGAATGGGAAGTTCAAAATAAATCACCCCAGGAGTGGCATTTATAACTTACATGTGTGTCAAGCCACACTCAATGTGGAAGGAGCAATTTGCATAGATTTCAAAACATAGACCTTTGAGAGGCCTATCTTCCACTTGTGTGCAGAAGCAGGGAGCCCCGAGGGCAGGCCTAGCAGGTGGCAGGGACCCCATGGCGCAGACCCTCTTCTCGTATGACTGGGCAAGACCCTCATTTCTCAACTGACAACAAGGATGAAAATGATTTGAGAACCTACAAACCAAATAAACTTCCCCAGACTTTTGGTTAAAAATGACTTAACTTTGTATTACTCCCGAAGGTCATTTTTAAAACAATTTTTATTGAATTTATTGGAGTGACATTGGTTAAACAATTATATAGGTTTCAGGTGTACAGTTCTATAATACATCATCTGTATATTGTGTTATGTGTTCAGCATCTGAGGTCAAGGCTCCTTCCATCACCATTTATCCCCTCTGTACCCTCTTCCAACTCTCCTTACCACCCTTTCCCTTTGGCAATCACCATACCGTTGTCTGTGTCTATGAGATTTTTTTTTTTTTGGTATTATTTACTAATAAGTCATTTCAGTAGACAAAGGATTTGAGTTCTGTATTGGATTGAGGGTGTTTCCAGGATACCGGGTATCCATAGCTGACTGAAGCTGCTATGGCAATATAATAAGGAATACACTAACATTTTTGTTTTGATAGGGGTGAATTATTTTTCCAACATATGGACAACTGTACTTAGAGTATCACAGTGCTTTGTGGTAAAAGGAAAAAACAAAACAATTACAGTGAGTGAGGTAGAATTGCTGTGCTATTGCAGTACATAAGACTTTGATTACACACTGCCAAGATTCATACCAGCCTAGTAGTTGTTGACAGATAAAGTAACAAAAATGAAACTCATTTATTTTTCTTTATTGAGACCTCAAGGAAAAGCAGATTTTCAGCTCTTGTACTTGCTACATTGATAGAACAGAGACTGACAGCAAAAATGTGCCAGTCCAGAAATATAAATTAAACCTAGGCTCATATCAAAATTCCAGTTAGTCTGCAGAAGGAGCTTCTGTTTGGATTATTTTTGATCCTAAAACAAATATACTATGGACTATCACAGTATACCTGGTATACATTAACCCTTTCCTGTGAGTAATATTTCAAAACTACTGTTTTCAGTCTACATTGTTCACTACTTTCACAGCGTCTAAGGCTACTTGAATTATCACCAGAGGAGGTTACATTTTACTGAATGCAAATTACTAGCAACAGACATATACATTTCAGTCTGCAGGAAGTATAAAAGTAGATTAGAGAATTGAGAACAGACCTTTTTATCTATTACAAAGTCATATTTGATGCTACAGTTTGGTTATTGAGATAAGAGCAAAAGTAAGTGGGAAATGTGAAGTGAGAATTTTTGGTTTGTGTTTTTGAGATTGTTGATGTGTATTAAGTACATTTTAGAATAAATCATTTGTGTCTTTCCTTTATGTTACTTAATATAAAAAGACCTGTAATCAGGGCTCTTTGACTTCCCTCCCTTCCTATATTCCTTCCATCAATTCTCCCTATCTCTCTTTCTCCCTCCCTTCTCTCTCTCTTTCTTTTTATTCAATTCTCAACATGGAAATTTTGCTACAGTTTCTTGTAATTAAGTCACTACTAAGTTGACTGCAATATTCTGGACACTAAAACATGATACACTTAGTGAATGATATACAAGTGAATATATAGAGCCTTCAGTGTACTCAAAACATAATTGTAATCCAACGGTGTCTATTTCTTGAGTATATTCTAAAAATAATTTTGCTTGAAATTTTTATTATCCTGAAGTTTACATTTGATAACTTTCTTATGAAATTTTTAACAACAGAAAGATAGCATGGACTTGTTTCTTGAATTACCTTTCATGACCTTTTGCAAGATGATAATTACAAAAATGGGAGGCTTGGAAGTCTTGTAGAAAAATTAAGCTTATAAAGTAGCTAAAATGGCCCTTCTGTGCTGGTGTCGATTTCAGAATTAACATTTTGGTTCATGTGCTTCTAATAATCACTGACCCCTTACTTCATGTACTTTCCACAGGAAATGAATACAGGAGAAATTACTTTGACCCACTGATGGATGAGGAAATAAACCCAAGGCAGTGTAGGATGGAGGTCAGCGGAGAGGGTGAGCTAGAATTAAGTATGTAATTTTTGTGTCAGAATATTCTTTTCCATTCATGAAAATGAGGTGACAAAGATCACACATGCAGTTCCATTTAGATTTTGCAGCTTACAATTTAAATGGTAAGTTTTAGCCACTAACAACATGATGGACAGCGAAGGTAATTTTTGATCAAGGACAGAGAGCTGTTCAGACAGAAGCAGGAATTCGCTTTCATTTGAGGATGAGGTAAGCAGTTTGGTGTCTGTATAAGGCCCATGTTATGCATATGAAGAGCATCCTTGCTCTACACATGCCATTTCTGTTCTTCGAGTTTAAAACGGGCACTCTTTGGTAAAATCCATCCAGCACGTGAGCTTTCCCCTCACACTGACCATTGAGTGTCTTTCATGAAAGGTGTGGAACCGCCACCCAAGTTCTGAGCCACGCAGGTGCAGCGACACAAAGATACCCTCTTCTATACTCGAGTCCGACTGCGGTTGTGAGATAACAATTCAACGTCACTCTTTATGTAAACGCCACTGCGCATATTGGATAGTTTACCAAGCACTCTAGGGTTTAAAGAGGTTACTGACGACATAATAATAGTGACAAATGTTTCTTAGGGTCATTTGCAGTCCAGAAGATCCCATTCCATCATTGAGCACCACCGACTGAATTTGCACTTCTTATAAAAACTGGGGTAACTCCTCACAAACAAAGGGCTCAAGCACAATGCAAAGATTATTTTAAAAGATAGTTTTCAATAAACTAAACCTATGTGTAAATGATACAGTATTTGCAAATGTCCCCCAAAGACGTATATGTGCAAGATAAGGCAAGGACTTACTATCAGGACCAGATTTCACCAGTAGCTTGAAATCAGGGTGAATAGGAAATTAGAAAATCTCAACTTTTTATTTGCCCAAAACACACTTTAGAAATGACAGATAATCTCAATGAATTCTGGAGAGAAGTATCAATTGATTATCAGTTGAAGTCTGTTTCAATTTCTTGGCGATCAAAACATATAGTTATGTGGTAGAGTTTTTGTAATGTAAGGACTAAAGTTGGCAAGTCAAGGATAGCTCTAACTATAAACAGGAAGTTTCATAAAACAAAATATCGTTGGTCATCCTTCCAGCAGTTATTGCTCAGCTCCTGTGGTTAAGATGGGACCTCATATTTTGGAGCAGGCAGCTCTCTTTACATCTGCCCACAATCTGTTTTAAGTCTCCATTTAATGATGTAGTCTAGTTCTTTTTGCTGGGTACTCAAGCCTGTGCAGTTACGCTATTTAAGGGACTAGGCGGTGCTAATTAGCACAAAGTATCCATCCACATCTTCCTCAGCACAGAGTTGAATACCATGCAGAGACAAGACAGCAGAGCTGCTGGGATGGTCCCTGAGGAGGCCAGTTCGAGCAAAGATGCAGAACCCAGGGCCTTGTGGGGCAGACTTTGGGGCACCCCAAAGGTCTGTTTGCCCCATCTATCTTCACTTAGGTTCAGCTTTGTTCTTACTTTTATTTGTTTGCAGTTTATATTACTTGCTTCCAAAATAGTTCGACACAGCTTATCAGAGAAATATAAATGCATATGGTTAAAGAAAAGTTCAAATAAAGATGAAGAGGATTTGAGAGCACACATAAAAAGAAGTAAATGTACAAGAAACAGAGGATGACAGTATCACTGTAATTAAGCACTCACACTTACTTTGAGATTCCTGGAAGTCAAGGTATAAAGGAAAGTAACATCGGTCAGATAACTTTCAACATTTAATAGACTCTATGGCTTTTTCAGTATATATCACCTACCACCACCACCAGTTTTTTTTACACTAAATCCTGGAGGATAATTTTTACATCAACTTTTACATAGCAGAAATTATAAAAAGAATGGACAATTCCTTTATCATTGGTTCCTAGTAAATACCTTTTACTTAATATGGAATATGGATCTGAGTGCTGCTATGTAGTAGATGCACATCACTTTAGTATTTTATAATTTTATATATGATTTTAAATTACTGTTAGCTTGTGGATTAGTCAGTGTTTCTCCAAAGAAAGAGAAGCAATAGGATCCCTTGCTTTCTCTCTCTGCATATTACATAACGCATGTACAATGTGTGCATATGTGTATACAGAGAGAGAGGGACAGAGATTTGTTGTAAGGGATTGACTCATGATTGTGGAGACTGGCGAGTCTCTCTCTGCAATAAGCTGGCAGGCTGGAAAGTTGGGTAAGAGTTGATGTAAAATTCAGGTAAGCACTGATGTGGTCGTCTTGAGACTCAATTCAGCAGGGCAGCAGATTGGAAATGGAGGCATAATTTGTGTGTTGCAGTGTTGAGAAGAATCACTTCTTTGAGAATGCTCAGTCTTCCCTCGTAAGCCTTTAATGATTAGATGAGGCCTACCCACACAATGGAGAGTAGCCTCCTTTACTCAACGTTTAAGGGCTTAAATGTTAATCACATTTAAAGATTATCTTCACAGCAATATCTAGATTGATGTTTGACCAAACAACTGGGCAGCCTATCCAAGAAAACACATAAGATTAATCATAGCATGTTGCATTAAATAACTAATTAATTCACCTTATAGGGTGGTGAGGGCCTGTTGATTTGATGTACTAAATGTGTTCTCCCAAATCACAAATCTTAACTCCGCCGCTCTTTGTCTTATCATCCTGTGTCTTATTTTGGCATGCGTCTTAGCTATTAGTTACATATTTTATTGCTAGACTTATTTCTTTATTAGCTTTCTTTTCCACTAGACCTTAAATGTCTTTAGAATCTGGCATAAGTGCTTGGTTCACATATGATGCTTAGTATTTATTTGCTGACATGAAAATCGCAAGATATATGAAATCTCTTTTCCTGTTGCCTCTCAGCATCTGCGTTGCCCCTGCTCAATCCCAGGTGAAAATCAGCTGCTCCTTGGAGTTAATGAGCTTCTTTTGTCCACGTCTTCTGCTCACCTTTAATCTGTTCACCATGTAGCATCTTGCTACTCCCTTATTAAGCCTTCTCATTGCTGCACTCAGCTTTTGGCGTGAAGACCCATATACTCTCCTTTTTCATCTCTGGTCCTCTCCATGAGCTAGGTGTGCTCTGGCCACACTGGGCATTTGTTGTTCCTCATGTGCATGGAGCTGCTTCGGGATACTGAACTGTCACAAGTGCTAGGACAGCCTCCTTTCTCTCCTCATGTGACCAGTGCCCTCTCTGCTTGAAGTCTGGCTTAAATGAAAATAGTCAACTCTCTTGACTAGCTTAGGTGCTGTTTCCCTGTATATCTACTTTAACAAACTCATCGCAATGGCCATCAAACTATTTATTGGTGTGAATGTGAAATGTGTTTCTCCCTTTAAGACCATCTCCTGAACACAAAGAGGATGAGACTTGTTTTGTTCACTGATGAATTCTTACACTCAGCACAGCAGTTGGCATCAAACAGAGAGTTGACCTGAGAAGTATTGTTGAATTAACATGTAAATGAGTAAATGAGTTTAACGTGCCAAGCATTGTATCCAATGCACGGCAAGCCTTCTATAAACATTAGTTATTATTATTTACCAAGCATTCAAAAATACAGTAACTATGAACAACCAACACAAAACCCCTGAAACTTGCCATTATTAGTTTCATTTTAAAGATGAAGAAACAAGCTTAGAAAGGTTTAATATTTTTCCTGAGATCACAGAGACCTGGCAGGCATGGAGTAGAATGCAGACTCCGTCTTTGTTGACATTATCTGTTCTCTTTCTTCTCAGAAGTTGTGCTTGTCCCACTGGCTTTTTCTTCTCTTCCTTTTGAAGAAACTTCTGAAGGGGAAAGAGAGCAGGTTAAGTATAATTGTTGAAATTGAGTTTGAAGGGGACCTTCTCTTACCTGCAGCTTCTGTGCTGTGTAACCTGTTTGACCCTCCAGAGTCTGAAAAGGGCATCACTGAGGTGACTGCTCACCAGGTCTGCATAGCTAAGGAATCAAAACCTCTATAGCAATTGTTGGTTGGGTCTCTCTAGTTCATATTCCTCTCATACAACCCTCAAAAAGCTGCCTATAACTCATTCTTTCATTATGAAAACAAATATACTAGTTCAGGATGGCAGAACCCAAATTATTGAAGAATTATGCATTTCATACAATTACCAAGTAGTTAACAACAAACAAATGGGTTGGCTACCTTTTGCTGAGTGCCTACCCCATGCTAGGCATGAAGCTGATACTTTATATAAGTTATTTTGTTAACCCTCACAACCTTCCTGTTCTGGGGGCAAGAGGATTAAAGCTCAGGGGCTCTAAAAAAGCTGCTCCAAGGTTACAGTGCTAAAAAGTAGAGGATCTAGGATTTCAACGCAGGTTTTGCTGATAACAAACCTGTGTCATGCTACCTCTCTTCTGAAGATGGTGTCTGTATAGTAATCCTATTTGCCTCTTCTGTTTGTTTTGACATTCCAAATGTCTGGTCATTTATTCTGGCCTCTGACCATCATTGGTCCATCAAGATTATCAAGTCCTTATACTGGGGTTTTTATTGCATCTGCAAGGAAATTTCCATCTATGCACCTGCTACTGCTTGATGTTAACTTCCAAATATTCTTTTATGAATCATATATCAGCTTTCTAGGTTTTGTAGCTATTCCCACTAAGAGTTGTAAAGATCCAGGCGATGCCCAAATAAAAGTTCATGCTTCCCCAATGCAGAGTCTGCAAATTGTCCCTCAGGAATGGCCTCTCTTCCTTGTCTCCAAATGTTGGTGTGGTAGGAGGTCTTTGTGGTTCTTGGCAGGAAAAGAACACTTGTAGGTCAAATGACACTTGAGAAAGTCACCGGCAGGATTCAATGGGCAGAAGCTACTAACTTCAAAGACCTTCTGATGCTATATACTTTCAAGCATTCCATTTGGCTCCTCCAGCCTAGGCTTTCCTATTTAGCCATTTCAAGTCCATGACTATAGGTTATATTGGATTTTCCCAACACTGATGTTCAAAGATCTCAGATAGAGGGACCTAGAATTTTTAGGAGCTTTTAACTTGGACAATCAAGACCCCAGAAGGCTCTTGTAGAATACTTGCTGGGGGATTTTCCGATGTGAGTTGCTGGATTAACTATCATCTTCAGAGTTGGCTCACCAGTGGAGTGTAAACTGATAAGTAATAGGCATATATGGGCCACATTAAAACCACCACAGTAAAAGTGCAACCGCACTTCAGTTACTTCACTTGCCTCCTATGGGAAAGGGAACATGTTTGGTATATGCATGTGAATTCTAATTCTAAGACTGGGGTGGTTGTCCAACTTGCCATCATTTATGTTTGGTTCTAGTGACAGGAGATCTACCTAGATGACCCTTAAACCCTCTTCCAGAACCATGTTTTTATGATTATGTTTTTTTTTTTTGTAATGATATAACCTTGTTGTTTCAAAATCACAAAAGAACTAAGTAGCCCTTGTATTTTCTACTATATTGCAATAGCACATGTAAAAGAATCTGAGATCACCTAAGGTCAGTGTTTCTTATATATGTAGCAAACAATATGACACATAGAGAGTAGCTAATAGAAAACACTCATTAATTTTGATCAAATGCTTATATACTCTATTGTGTGATTTAACAAATCAAAACAGCTTGTTCTGAAATGATTCTTGTGTATTAGATGACATAGTTATTGAATATGAAATGCTTTTGATTGGAGACATATCCTATTTTAAATACCCTGCAATAAACATTTTAAAAATTATTATTGATATACAAAAATTGTTTTTTCCAGAGCAAGATAGCATATTGAATAGAATTTGTATCTGTGACCTATAATATACTTAAATAGCCATGGTGATTAATAATTTGTTTGTGATTACATTGGCATGTCTATAAATTATCAGATGAGATGAGAAAGTTATCCTAAATATGCTCTTTCAGCACCCCTCCAAGTTGATAACAGAAATCTCTACAATGATCGATTAATGAGGCTGTTTGACAAGAATGGATGTCAAGGAGCCCAAGGTAAGAGACCAGTTATTTTCAATCTTTTATATTAACATTACTTGTAAATGCTTTGAGATGTTTTTTGCAAATGCTAATCTGTCTTATCCTAAGTGTAACCATTTACTGATGACCAATGTGTGTTTTAGATGGTTGCAAATATTACATATACCTAAGGTTGGGGGAAAAGTAAATATGGCCCAATTTCCTATAATTGCGTAGAGTTTAAAACCCTAAACAGCATTTAACAGACTTAAAACTGCAGGATCCTATAATGCTATGGTATATTTTGGGATATTTGAATTAAGTAACATGAGGCCATCTGCTATTCTTTCATAAAGAGTTTATCTTAACTTTTAATTTCTTAAACTTCTTTGGCATATCTGTCAAAGGAACATATAATAATATCTGATACAATGGAATAGTTGTGGGGAATAAATTATTAGTTATTATACAAGCAGATATGATAATCACATATAAATAATAATGAGGATGATTGATGATGAAAATATTCATACTAGCTAAACATTTATTGAATGCTCACTAGGTGCCTGACACTGTCCTAAACACTGTTCTAAGTAATGTAAATATTAACTTATTTAATCTTTTTGACAACCCTAAAGTTTAGGTTCCATTTTTTACCCCCACTAACAGAATAGCATCCCCTAAAAATTTTATTCCTGCCTTTGTTAGGAACATCCCTTTATTTTTTTGTTATCAATTTTTGTAGCCAACATTTTATTTTTTTTGTCTTTACAAACCAAGCAAACTCATTTTGCAAGCCAGCCTGATCTCTCATGTTGAGGGATCCTAATTCAAATGATGACAGAGAAGTAGAATCTAATAGAATCAACAGAAAGAGAGAGGGATTTATTTTAAGAAATTGGCTCATGCGTTTGTGGGGGCTCACAAGTCTGAGGTACTTAGGGATGACTGGCAGGCTGCAGATTTGGGTAACGAGTGGATATGAAATGCAGGCAGGAGTTGAAATTGTGCTCTTGAATCTGAGTTCTGCAGGAGAGCAGGATGGAAACTCGGGTAAGAGTTAATGTTACATTTTTGCGTACGCAATTCACAAGACAGGTCAGTAGGTAGATAACTCAGGCCAGATTTCCTGTGTTACAGTCTTGAGACCAAATGCCTTCTTTTTCTCAAAAGCCCAGTCTTTTCTCATAAGGCTTTCAAATGATTGGAGGAGGCCCACACGCACACTTTGTGAAGAGTAATCTGCTTTACTTAAACCTATGACTGAAGCGTTAATCACATCTAAAAATTAGCTTCATGGCAACATCTCGATTGTTGTTCAAACAAGTAACTGGGCACCATAGCCTAGCCAAGCTGATACATAAAATTTTGTATCACACGGTTATCATTAAATCCATCAGGCCTCTATATATGTTTAGCCTAATTTCTGAGTCAGCAGATATATATTTAATTCCTTTTTTTTGTGTGGTAGACATTGAGTAATGCACTTTTATACCTATCATGTCCCTTCCACTCTGACAACTCTCTGTTGCTTGGATCTCTTGAAACCAATACCTACGTATTTATAGGCAGCACCTAATGGGTCTTTTAAAATCATATACAGGTTTACAAAAATCTTATGGAACTTAAAGAATAGTCAAGCACTTCACAAGCTATTTTGTACATGAGAATATAGCTGAAACCTAGAAAGGTTAAAGGCTTATGCAAGGTAGTGCAGCATCCCAGGGAACCAAGAAGGAAAGCCAGTGGTCCTCCAGATACCACAGCCTGTGCTCTTTCCAGGACCCACCCCGCTTCCCTCCTGAAAAGGAAGCTCTCTTCTATTGGCTAAGAGTCTGTAGGTTCTTGTTAAAATTCTAACATTGGAGGCATGGAAAATTCCACATTTTACCTTCCAGTATTTTTTTAGAGACTGGAAGAGAGAGGATTATTTTATATTTACAGCATGCATCTAGCTAGATGAATAGTTACATTTTGTAGATGATACTATTTTCAGGTGATAGAGAGAGAAGTAAAGTACACATATCATTTATATAAATGCTGGCATTTCTATGCAAATAAACAAGGCAGTCCAAATAAAGTGCCTTCTGTGTGTGCAGAGATCAGGACCGTTCTTAGGCATTCTAACTTGGAAAATGAATCCAAGAGCTCTGGCTTCTCCTAAACCTATTCATCTCCCAAGCTGGTTTCAGCAAAACAGCAAGTGGTAAGATTCTGAAATAAACAACATGTAATATTTGGAAAAGCATGGTCTCTGCACTTCAGGATATACTCGATACGTGGGGAAAAGGCTCTAGCACACAGTGGTACTTGGCTCACTTTGTGATCTTGACAGGATGAACAAAGGTTTTGGGGTTGTGTTGTTTTAATCTTAAAACTTGTTCTGGGCTTTATTGATTTCCCAGCACATTGAACAGAAAATAATTTGTCCAATTGTAGGTAATGAAAAGTCAAACTTCATGCTATGTAAGAAAAGAAGTGCTAAGATTATTGTGTGCTTAGCCAATGTTAACGTGACAGAGAGTAAGTGGAATGCCATGTGATCTTCTTGGGCCAAATAGATGCGAGCGCGGAGAAGGAGCCTTCGAGTTCTGGAGAGCCGATGCGTTCCAGTAAGAATCTTGAGCTCCACAAAGAGGACAGCGAAGCCACCTCTGCTTGCAATGAGGAGTTTAAAAGATATGCTCAGAAAGACATAATTTGGCTGGGAAGTTCTTCATTAAAGCAGGTCAGCATTAAAATACATATCAAGAAATGTAAGATAATGTTTTATAAAATAGCAACTGGAAATGCCAGTCCTACATATTGTTTATAGAATTCATCACTTCCCTGAATCTTTGCTCTCATTTTTCATGTCCATTTTACTGTACAGAACTTACGTTACTTATCAATATCAAGCCTAGCTTTGAACAATTTAAGGTCAGTTCATCTGGTTTTATTTTGTGCGCAGTACTGATTTCTAGCATATCGTGAAAACATTTTAATGGAACCTGTAACTAACACACTCTACTTGGAAAACATTGAGAAACTGCTGGGACCTGTTCGCATAAGCGGTATAGTAATAGGTGAATGATCTAGTATTTGTGAAATCACCATTTAAAGAACTGAACTTAAGCATTTTAATTGTTGTGACTTGTGCCACAAAAGGGAATCTTTAGCCCATAATTATGTGGAGTTCAGAGATACCTTTTCTGTTTCTTCACCAGTCATTTCTATGTATTTGTAATGTAGAAAATGTGCTGAGACCCATCAGAGAAAGAAAAGGTGTTCTTCTGTGTAGTCTTCTTATCTACCTCAAAGAAAAATACAAGAATCCCATGTTAACTCCTGGTGTGTGTGTGTGCACATGTGCATGTGTATGTGTTTTTATGTGAAAGGTAAGCTGACTCAGGCTAAAAATGAAAAAGAAATCACTAGGTAAAACAGATTGTCTCAATGAACTCTTTTATAATAAGAGGTCACAAGTGGAAATATTATTTTCTATTTAGAACTGAGGGGAATGGCTTAGTTTAGCAAGGTATTCTGTAATTTGAAGTGTGGAAATTTCATAACAGTTTATTTTCTTTATTTGTGCTACTTCGGTTTGAATATTCTGGGCACATTGTTTACAACTATTTTGAGCATTCTCAAGTAAATAATCTTAATTCACAAGTATAGGCTTTTGTAACAGGCACCTTGATGGCTTTGTAGTGGGTTGAACTACATTCATCAAAAGGATATATTCAAGTACTAAACATTGGCACCAGTAACTGTGACTTAATTAGAAATAGGGTCTTTGCAGATGTAATTCAGCTAAGGACCTCCAAGTGAAATCATTCTGAATACAAGGAGGACCCTAAATCCTATCTTTAGTGTTCTTATAAGAGGAGGGAGAGAGATTTGAAACCCAGACACACAGTGGAGAAAGCTATAAGAAGACAGACACAAAGATTGGACTGATACCTCCACAAGCAAAGGATTGCCAAGGATTGCCACAGGAACCAGAAGCTAGGAGAGAGGTAGAAGCGGTTCTCCCCTAGATCTTCGTGAGGAAATCAACCCTTATCAGATCTCTGGCCTCCAGAACTATGAGACAATAAAGTTCTATTGTTCTAAACCACCAAGTTTGTGGGAATTTGTTACTACAGCAGTAGGCAACTGATACAGCTTCAAAGGTAGTGCATCCCATAAGCGAGGCTACACATCTTTACTGTTTTAACATGGCTTGCATCTTTATCAAGACAAAGCTCTCAATCAAAAGACACTGAGGTGAGAAATCAATCAAAAGACACTGAGGTGAGAAAGGATGAATGTCTCTGCTTTTTAACAGTTATTTTCAGATATATTCTGATACATCACCAGTTCAACATTTCCATTTTGGGGTACTATGTGGTGCCATTGTAGGCATCTCAATTTTTCCCAAGCTGTCAAGAATGGGTACATGGACTCTTTTAACATATGTGGCTGATGTTTTTTATATAGTCATTCTCTGAAAGGTAGACCGAAGAGCAGAGTACTCACCTCTGTGTGGTGGTGAGACTAACACGCAAAAGGCCAGCTGAGTGACTAGGAACCCAATAAGAGTAGAACTCAAGGTGACATTTTTACAATGTGCCAGTATCAGCAAAAGATAAAAATGTTCATGAGAATTTGTGTTTCAAAAATGTGACTGTTATTCCCATCTAACAATAAAACTCATGGTCCTCTCTGTTTCCTGTCCTAATCTATGTCTTAAATTATGGGAGGTGTGACCTAAACTGACTGAATAGGTAACAGCATGAGAAACCATGTCCTGATGGAAGAACATGTGGACAGATTGATACGAGAGAAGGGGGCTGAGCTTTGGAGTCAAAACTCTGTTCAAGTCCTGACTGTGGCACTTAGAAAGTGTGGGATCATAGGCACGGCACTTGATTTCTCTGATATCGTTTTCCTCCTTGTAAATCAGGAGCATGATATCGACTTCAGTGCATTGTTGGGAGGATGAGGGGAGCCATCCATAAAGAATCCAGTACAAAGTAGGTGCTCATTAAATGATACAGGCACTACAGAAAGAGAAGATTCCAAGGCCCCTTACAGGTCAGAACACATCATGTTCTTTCCTTCACTGTTTCAGGAAGTGCCCTGAACACCCAAGGCAGAATATGCAGGAAAAGATTTCAGATTTGTTCTTAGAGCTCATAGCTTTCACCTTGATTCTGATATTTATGTGATTTTGAACCTTTGAGTAAAATAAGGCTAAGTGATTTGAAGCTTTTATGGTTGTGGTGAGGATTAATGAGAAGTGTCCAAGTGCCTGATAGTTCATCTTTTCTTTTTCTTATGACTCATTTTATATATTTGTTGAGACTGTTACTGATTCTTATTTTTTACTGCTATTATAATACTGCTATCATACTTATTAAAGTCAAGGTATTTAAATGGAGATTGTGGGGATCCCAGCTGGGATGAGTATTGTTAGGTGAGTGCTTTCTCTTAAACTATTTATCTATAACAGTAAATTTATATGGGGCCGGGGGTGATTGCTTCTTGTTGCAACATTAGAGGGCTTTGTGGTGGTGGATGTGGGGGTGACAAAGGAACCTAGATAACAAAAATAGATTAAAAGGAGCCTTACTAAGAAGTTGCCATGGGGACTGAGCCAGGAATTGTCTGGTACAGAGATTACTATGTGAAAACTCATCAGACCTACAATCCTGACAGCTGATGGGCATCTTGGACTTACAAAAATAAAATAAAAACAAGAAAAAAACCCTCATGTGCATAGAGAAAAGAACTCTCTTAGTAAACTTTGTGACACTTTGCAGCCCCAAGAACACCTACGGTGGGATCCTTTTATTTCTCTCTAGACAGAACAGAACAGAGGGATTTGAGTTTGCCTTCTTACTTTGCAAAAGCATTGTGTGTTCTTGTGTGTGTGTAGGTTTTGTGTGTGGAGGGGGGCCGTTTCAGAGCCCAGCTGGACCGGTACCACTTATTTCCCATAGACCTGATGTGAGACTAATGAGAAAGTCACTTACAGAGTCCACCTTTAGTTAGAAGGGGGTGATAACGATGTTAGCAGTGACACATTCACACCTGAAACCATAGGGAGCATCAACCTGAGTGAGTCACCCTAGGTAAGCTCACCTAGGTGAGTTTAGGTAAGTCATCCACGAGGGACTTCCAGAAGTACTTAGAAGATAAATTTGCACTTGGCTGAGGTTTCATGACGAAGGTATAAAGAAGTCCATGAAATCCGGTCATTAATATGACCACTTATCAGTCCACATGGGATAGGTGGGTTCTGTAACCATTTCAGAAGGATGCTGCAGCTGGCGTTTCCCGTCTAAGGCCATTGCTGCAGCAGGGCAGCTCAAGGCGTGATGAGATTATGAGAACAAAGAACCGTGGTAGGTTTCAGGGACATACACTCTTGGGGTCAGCTGAAAGGAACGAACATATTTCATGGACATGCAAATGGTGAAATATTATTTTTATTATTATCATAGGGTAGTTTAATTGTGTAGGGATATAAAGTTACTTTAGAAATATTTGTGCTGACTTTTTATATCTCATTGGCATTGGCAAGCTTGTAATAAAAACATTATAAAATAAGTTAGGTCTGAGAATTTTCCAGTAAGAAATAAAATTAATCAATTAAGTACATATTTTTAAACAAATTTAACTACTGAGAAAATCCAGAGAAACAATATATTGTTTTGCAAATAAGTATTGAATGAGAAATATAATAATTTCATTTTACTTTTTAGCTATCAAGAGGAAGTATTTTTCTGGATATTTTATAATATTTACTGTATTCAGTGATGTACCTGTTCTAATCAGTTACAGATAAGTAGGTTTTCTTCTGAATTTTAATTATAAACAATCTGTACATTTAGCTTATTCAGTTAAGAATTTATGCTTTAAGGAGGAGGTTTTTTTAAAAAAACTGATTCATGTGTAATATACTATAATAACTCAAAAGTATTTTTAGTCTTAATTAAAAAAATAAAATATAGCATTCAGGGTAATGGCGGAATACATATGCCAGCCTGAACTAAACCGCTTACAGGGAGACATTCTGAAAAGCCCACTGGCGTGCTGGCAGCTAGCGAACCTAGCATTATGTGTGAGAGAAGTCAACTCGGAAAACTGATTCACGAGAGAAAATGTAAAATTCATAATAAAATCTCTATAAATAAAAGATTGATTTCATAAGATACGTTAACAGATTAACCAGTATAATTTCTGTAAGCCAAAAACATATATTCTACTCTGTAGTTAGGAGAGATAACTTTCTGGAGAGATAATGGATTTTTAAAATCACTAGAGACATTTACATGAGTTAAGCTTCTGTTTTTTTTTTTTTTTTTTATTTAACCAATGTAGGAGCTCATCTATCACTCCTTAAATAATACATTAAATATAAATATAAAAGATATAATGCTAAAACTATAAAGAGAAAGAGAGCAGGGCACAACATTATTTCATGGTGAAAAAAAAGCAACTGTGATTTTCTCTATGTTAATTCAAGGGAGACAATAATGGCCCTGTCATGGCTTATAGTTCATTATGTGTCAATCACATCCAGTGCTTTTTCTGAGGCAGGCAGGAAAATTCCACATTATTATAAATGTGAAAGATGGCTCTACACAGTAGAAATATAATTTTATAAAATAAAAGGCTTATGGAATTCTTTTCAATTTTAATACTTGGTTAAGTCTACATAAGAAAAATTTACTGTCTAATTTATGGCACTCAATTTGTTTCTTATTTAGCCTCCATTTTATTTATTTATTTTTAAGTTCTTTATTAATTACTTGGCATACCTTTTGAACATCCCAGAATGTTCAAGGAACAAAAGGATTCATATGGAGGCATTCTTGCCCAAGGTGACTGTCACTCAAAGAAAAGCAGGCTACTATCTAGAATGGAAAAAACATATTTTAATGATGTATCTTTGCTCTGAGAATCTTTAATGCACTCATAATTAATTGCTTATTTACTTACTGTTAGTTCACAGTTTACAAACACTTCTAAGTGAGAAGCTTTTTTTGTACTTACAAAACAAAAATGATGTTATTGCTACTTTTTCTTTAAATTTTTTTCCCTAATCCTCACCTGAGGATATGCTTATTGATTAGAGCGGGGAGAAAGGAGAGAGAGAGGGAGAGAAACATCAACGTGAGGGAGAAACATGGATCAGTTGCCTCCTGTACCCATCTTGACCGATGATGGAAACTACAAGGCATGTGCCCCAACCTGAAATCTAACCCACAACCTTTCAGTTTATGGGATGATGCTCCAACCAAGTGAGCCACACCAGCCAAGGCAATTGTTACTTTTTTTTGAGATTTATTTTACATACTATCTTTTTCCTTGCAGTTGTTGATGATATTTTTTAGTTAATATTAGAACAAAATAGTCTCTGTCTTTTCTTTCCTCCTTTCTGATAGTAGGAACCATTGAACCTAATAATTAAACAACCAAGTCTACTGAAAAAAAAATTTGTCATTAAAAAATGTGTGGGCCCACAGCATAACAGCAATCCATGAATGAGTAAAACAATTAATTCTACTATTAGGCAAAATAGGATGGTCCTAGTAGGTATCTCCGGAGGTTAGGCATGGTCCAAGGATAACATTTTATGTATCTTGACATTGAATAGGTTGATCATATTTCAAACATCTCTATGAACATAATTTCTTAGAACTGTAAATTCAGAAGACTGTCAGAAAGTTTGAGGGTCTATTATTGGACACAAACCTGAAGTGCAGAAATTCTTTATTTCTGATTAAGGGCAGATACATTCTTTAGTGTTCAATTAAGCTGTAGGGTCTGATTGATGTGCATTTTTGATTTATGTCCTAAAGAGGTCCAGGAGCCTAATAGGACATATGCCAGAATAGGTAGCCACCCCACTTCTCCATGGAATGAAGCTAAGGAAGTAGGATGTGTATTGTCATGGTTTGGAGTAGAGGCTTATATGTGCTTATAAAATCATATGTAGGAAAAGACAAAGTAGGAGAGGTGAATAATCTTCAGTAGATTGTCATTCTATTAACCTTTTAGCTCCCATTCTAAACTATTATTTAAAATCATAGTTAAGTGGCCTTGGCCAGCGTGGCTCAGCTGGTTGGAATGTTGTCCCATAACTGAAGGGTTGTGGGTTTGATTCTCAGTTGGGGCACATGCGTAGGTTGTGGGTTCAATCCTGGGTCCAGGCATGTACAATCTTTGGTCTGGGAGCGTACAGGACACAGCCAATCTATGTTTCTCTCTCACATCAACGTTTCTCTCTCTCCCTTCCTTCTCTCTAAAAGCAATGAAAAAAAATGTCCTCAGATGAAGATAAAAAAATAACAAAATTATGGTAAAGTGGTTCACAGCCTCTCCAGCTATTCCCCTTTATCTTTCATTCACATATGGTCCACACCAACAACAGTAAAATTTTGTCAAAGTTTAAGGCAAGCTCTGCTGGCTGTCAATCAGCATTTTAACCAGAGATCTTGTTACTTTTAGTAAAACAATTCAGTATTTTTGAAACAAAGTTATTGAAGGGGTTTGTTGTTTGTTTTAGAGCAAGCATACTATTTTTTATAACGCTTGTTTTCAATTTTACCATTTTGAGAATACCATACTCAAATTAGTTTTAAAGTAAAAACAACTACATCAGTTTGACAAATGAATGAGTAACCCTGTCCTCTTCTTTGCTCAGTTATTCCCACTCCCTTACAAAGTTTCTTGTTTAACCAAACTCCCTTCAGAAACTCAACCCTCGATTATACATCAGCAATTGAAAATTTGTGCTAAAAAAGAGAAAAATGGGAATACTACTTTGTTACCAAGAGAAGGGAACCCCCATATTTCATATTAAACACTAATAATAATACTTCGATAAATAAGTCAAAATACGTACTTGTATATTTTATTATATTGGCTCCTTTACAGAAAGGGCCATATTATTTTATCTTTTACATCAAGTACAGGGCTTGGTAGGAAACATAAAGTTACTTTCATTGAATGCTTTTTGAATGACTGAACAAGTGAATGAGTGAATGCATGCTGCAGATAACTGGTAGGATAAAATTTTCACAGATACCATTGACATATATGTGTTCTTGATATAACTTTTCTCTAATATAGTTCTAATCTACTGCGGAATGCTTTGATTTGATACTCTCATGCATATCATCTAAATCACTTTTGAATTTTTTAAAAGAAGAATAGAGGAAAAGTCATTTTATTTTTTCTAGATTTATTAAGGCATGATTGACAAAATTATAATGTATTTATGGTATACAATGTGGTAATTTGGTAGATGTATTTCTGTGTGTAAGATCAACACTTAAAGCAAACTGCAAGTGTAAAATATATTATTAACTATAGTCACCTAGCTGTGTATTATCCAGTATCTTCAGAACTTATTCAAATTCATACTGAAAGTTTGTATTTTTGACCAACATCTCCCCAGACTCTTCTTCCCACCCCTGCAGAATGACAATTATCATTAGACTTTATTATTTTTTTTAGATTCCACATATACCATATTTTTTGGACCATAAGATGCACCTAGGTTTTAGAGGAGGAAAATAGGAAAAAAAAATTTGAAGCAAAAAATGTGGTAAAATATTTAATAACATAAATAACATAATATTTCACCAATGTAAATGTAAACAGAACATTCGGACTATAAGATGCACCCCCATTTTCTTCCCAAATTTGGGGAAAAGTTCATCTTATAGTCCAAAAAATATGTTATGTGATACCATACAGTGTTTGTCCTTATCTGTCTGGCTTATGTCACTTAATATAAAACTCTCAACAAATTAGTTATAGAGATAACATATCTCAACATAATAAAAGCCTTCTATGACAAGCCCACAGCTAACATCATACTTAATGGTAAAAAGCTGAAAACTTTTTTCTAAGATGAGGAACAAGACCAGAATACCCACTTGTCACTTTTGTTCAATAAAGTACTGGAAGTCCTAGCCAGGGCTGTTAGGTAAGAAAATGAAATAAAAGACATCCAAATCAGAAAAAACTTCTTTAATAATGCAACAGCTAGAATTCCTGTCATATTTACTGATACTATTCTAAGCACTTGACATTATTTAATCTTACAATTGCCTTGAAAGATAGTCTTAATATCCCCATTTTATAGAAGAGCAACCTGAGGCACAGAAAGGCTGAGTAACTTGGGAAAGGTTTTACAACTAGTAAGTGTCTCAGCCTGGATTCAAACTTAGATGGTCTAAACCACAACAATATATTGTTAGTGGCAGTTTATAATAGTTAAAGAATATGGCTTTTAAACCTAAAATTTGCTATCATTCGTCTCCATCTTACATTTTGGATGATGTGACATTCCAGTCCAATTAAGAGTTTTGACATCGTTTAAATTATCATGTAGACAATATGGACCAACGTATTTTACGAGATTAGGGATAACTATTTTATCTTAAATTTGGTAAAAGCAAAGAAAAGAAAGTTGACATGTTTCCAGAAGCCTAAAGACTCTGGCATTCCTCGAAGTTGTTAAAACGATGTCCAAAAAAGGATTACAAAATAATAATTTCTTTATTTTTGAACATACAAAACATTTAAAAATTTTAACTAACATTTTTACCCTAATTACCACTGAATTCCTATCTCACATATTTCCCCACCTTTAAAAAAAAAGGACTGCCATTCTTTAAATATACATACACCATATTAAAAATTTAAAAAAGCATTTCTTTTTATTTATTTATATTTACTTATTTTTAGAGAGAGGAGAAGGGAGGGAGAAAGAGAGGGAGAAACAGCAATATGTGGTTGCCTCTCACATGGCCCTCACTGGGGACCTGGCCTACAACCCAGGCATGTGCCCCAACTGGGAATCGAACTGGGACTGCTTGAAAAAGCATTTCTTGTCCACAATCCCTGGTCACATCCTACTCTTGCTTCCCCTAGGAAGCCCAGTCACGCATCCTTCTCTTCTCTGAGTAAGTGGCATGTCTCTATCCTGCTCTGCACTTCTTGGAAGCAGGAACTCATGTCTCTTTGTATGTCTTTCTACTCAACACCCAGCCTGGGGTTTAATATTTGCTAATGAGATATTTATTAAATAGGCATTTGATATATAACATTGAATAAATAAATAGTTGTAGAAAAATATGAACACTTCACCTTGTAACTTATATCTCTATAAAGTCATGAATCCAGTTAGAATTTGTTAAGACTAAGCAAAGTGAGCCACAGTGTAATCAACATAGCATTGTTGGCATTGCTGTTTGATTCTTCAACACTCGCCACCGTAATGCAAATGGAGGCTGAATGTTTGAGTTTGAGGTCAGGGTGCCAGTGTGAATGGTCTCCGGGGGGCACCCTCTTCCAGGCTTGTGGACAGTCACCTTCTTCCTACATTTCCAAATGGAGAGGAGAGAAAGGGCGGAGAAAGAGAGGGGAGGAGGGGGAAGGAGAAGGAAGGGAGAGAGAGAGAGAATGAATGAGAATCTTCAGTATTTCTTCTCATTAAGGCACTCATCAAGCAGGCCTTACCCTAACGACTTCATCTAAATCCAATTATTTCTCAAAGGCTCCATCTTCAACTGTAGTCACACTGGATAGTAGGGCTTAAACATGATTTTATTCAGAACACAATTCAGTCTGTAGAACTCGTTCTTTAAAAATACTAGATTTTCATAAAAACTTTTCTATATAGATCTTAGCTCATGAAAAATTCATTTACCCTGAGTACTGAAGAATGTACTTGTTTCACAAACATTTCAGCTGAAGTGCTTCTAGTGGCTGAGTGCTTCGTTTATTTTAGGATAGAGCTTTGAATGGGAAAGAGGCCCGAGGCTGGGAGAGAACACGGCTCGGGGACGGCCGGCCTGCCACGGCTCTGAGAAGCTGTGCTCCTTCTTGCCTATCGGAGACTCAAAGTGCTTCTAAATATTGCTGGAAGAAGAGTTTGACGTGCCCTTTTAGGAGGGACAAAGTGAAATAAAATGCTTATTTTATTGCTAATATTTATAAACTTTCCTTCAATCATTTGAAATCTGAAAGTCTGATTTTTACCATAATGATTCTATGCCATCTATGAATTTGGAAAGGATGAAGTCTTTTCAAACATGTGCTGAATATGTACTACTTTTGCTATTTAGATCACTCACTTTGAGTGTTTAATGTGTTAGAATATAGAAAAGCACAATGGGACATAGTTCGAGAAAGAACAGAAAATAAATTTATATTTATTTGATGGAAAATTTACAGCAAATCCAATGATTTGATTCTTACCTTCTCTAAGTGAAAATATGGCTTACGTCATTCCCCAAGAAAGTGAGGCAAAATGTGTGTGTGTGGTGTGTGGGCGTGGGTGAGAGAGTGATCAGTGAAATTGCTTAAGAATTAGTAAAATGAGAAAAAAGAGATATATGAGAAAATAATATTGAGCACATTTTAATGTTGTGTCCTATCAACCAAGTCTGTTGAGATGTGAGTTCTGTGGAGACTTTGCACAAATCCAAGGAAAGCTCCCAGTATGCTCAGTCCTGTATACCCATGACATTAAGCAGGTATATTTATGCAGACTTATCCAGAAAGGACTGTTGGACTGCAGGAAGTCCCATTTTCAACAGGACTGCGTAACACCAATTAATATTAACAGGAATGATATCTGAACATGGAGAGATACAGCCTTTTTAACTTTCACCTCCTATTTTTCTCTAATAAGTTATTACTAACCACAATGCTCATTAGTGGCACAATAAAAAGGAGCTACTGGTAAATACTAACAATTCTTTGTAGTTATACAGAGCCTTTGATCAGAGCAGCTCAAAGCTTTCATGACTCATTAATCTCTTAAATACTTTAGTGAAGTATAAAGGTATTAAGGATTACTACCTTCAGTCTATAAACAGAGAAACTGAGGCATTTGAAAGAAACTATCCCAAGATTATTCAGTTTTTGGTGACAAAATCAGGGATATAATCTATAACCAAATATAAGAGAGCAAAGATTAAACGGTGTTCAACAGAAACCAGTAGCTTCTGAGAAATTGCTGAGGAAGTTTGTGTAACAAATGCCTGGAAACAACATGTCATTAAAAGACATGTTTTCATTTAGTTTTTATTTAAATTACTTCTCCATTTAGTAATGGAGAACTCTTCACAACTTCCCATTTAGAGCCCTTAATATTGGGCAATTTTCTCAAGATTTTCCTGTTTTGTATTTCTTCTGTGTGAACAAATTGTCAGTGAAAGAAGTTCAAATGAATTAATAAGAAAAATATGTAAATAATTATGAATATATATTCATACCTATGTATGTTTATTCAATTAAATATCAGTCTATCCCATTTATTGATTTTGAAAAATATTCTATAAAAAGATACTATACTCTATCGTACTGCAGTTTTCATATGAATGGAGGTTAAAAGCATAGACTCTACAATTTTTTTATTTTATGTTCTATAACGTACTATTTTATTATTACTTATTTTTCAAAACCCAACTTCTTAGTTCCAGTTGGAAATCACACTCAGAAGATGGCAAGTAGCATTTTCTTCAAAGCTTGTCTCGAGAGCAACCTCATTGTGTGTTTATTGGAAGACTGACGTTTATCTTTCACGTGATTATTTTTCATTGCCCCTTTACTCTGTTATGGTTTCTGAAATTTTCAAAGGCTTGTGCCTTGGGATCCCTGTGGAGAGGCAGAATCTATAAAGGCTGGGATCACCTTGTTTGCACACACACATGCACCCCAACACACAAATTTTATATTTTATGTTTTTGTCCCCATTCCCTGTTTTCTAGTATTTTACTGTTTTATATATAGTAGACATTTAAGACTGTTTATTCATTGATTTCCTCATTATTTGGGTGAGGGTTTACCTTTGTCATACTACGTGTTTTGTTTTTATGATACAGCAAGACTCCCTTTTTATTATATCTAGTGTTTTTCAGATGAAACCTAGTGTCACTGCCTGTTTAAATGTGGTTCATCAGCTTCTCGGGATACCTGAATGTTAATTAGAATGCATATTCCTGGGTACCAACACAGAAAAACTCTCATAATTTCTGTGACTGGAGCCCCAGAATGCATAAATTTAACACAAATTTAGCTATCTCTAAGAGATAGTTATACACATTAAACTTAAGACCCTTTCCAGTCTTGTAATTATAGATAATACTTCTATTGCATTACCACGTGCCGGGCATTGTTCTAAGTACTTTATGTGCGATAAGCAATTTAATTTTGATGGAAACCTTATGATTTATGACTTAAAGATATTATGACTTAAAAATTGTATCTTGCTAAGATACTGCTCTCCATATACTTCTTTTTATTGTTGACACAATTACAGACGTCCTCTTTCTACCATGCACCACACCGTCCAACCCCCAACCCCGGGCCTTACCAAATTGTTATCTGTGCCCACAGACTATGCATATATGCTTATATGTTTTTTGGTTAATCTCTTTCAGTTCCCTGAACCCCATATCCCCTATGATATCTATCAGTCTATTCCATGTATACATGCCTCTGGTTTTATTTTGTTCATTCAGATTCTACATAGGAGTGAGATCCTATGGTATTTGTCTTCCATATGCTTTTGTTATGTACTAATCACATATGAGATGACAAGGCCTATTGCAGAATTAATTGATAAGAAGTTACAAAAACAAGAGGTCCTGGTTAGCTTCTACTAAGATTGAATTGCTTTTTAAAAAATTATCACTGGAATGGTAAAATTATTTCATTGAGATCTTATCGTATTTTAGAGTGGATTTATTTGATTTATCTTTAGGTCTCAGTTGTATATAACTCAGTTGCCATCTTTTCAGAAAAATTTTGGAATTTGTAGTACTTTATCCATTGTTAGTTTTTTTTTTTTTTTTAGGTTCTTAAAATTTGCCCACTAATAAATTATTTTAAAAAATCAACAAAAAATTTTCCTGAGGTTTGGGTCAAGATGGCAGCATAGGTAAATGAGATACTTGAATCCTCCCTCAACCACATCAAATTACAACTAAACTACAGAGCAACCATTATTCAGAACAGCCTGAAGACTAGCTGAATAGAAGGTGTACAACTAAGGATATGAAGAAACTACAGCAAGGGGTCTCAGACCTACATCAGGGACCCAGCCCAGGGTTCCAGTGATGGGAAGAGATGACCTCATACGTCTGGCTGTAAAAACCAGCGGGGATTGAGGCTGAGCGAGATGGAGTGTGGCTGGAGCCCTAGGTGTTCCTCTTAAAGGGCTTGCACACAAACTCAGACTCAGTAGTTTTGAGCAGTATCTCAAAAGACACCACAGACAGATGGGGAGGAACTGAATTGTCTGGTATCAGGGTAAATACTTGAGGGGCAACCTCTCCAGACAGAAGTGCTAACAGAGGCCATTGTTCCTTTGCTGAGTTTTCCCTCAACACAGCTGACAAGTGGGCATCTTATGTGTCTCCATCAATGTGGTTGAAACTGTTTGCCCCACCCTAGTTATTCCCTGAGACCCCACCCTACCCAACTTTCAGGGCCAACCAAGTTGTTTCTAGTGATTTTTCCATACAAATGGTCTGTCTTGGCTCATGCTAAGACTTACCTAAAAGCTCTCAAATAAGCAGCATCTGGCCTAGGCATGCTCTGTACCTCTTGCTAAGTATTCCCAGGTCTGGCACTAGCAAAAGCCAGTTTGGGTTGGAAGCTTGACCTCTCCTGGGCATTTCTAAGCTCAGCAGAAGTAGCAGCCACCTGCAGATGCTCTGTAGTTCATGCAGGTCACAGGGGGCAGCAATCTTGGCCTGCATCTCCTGGGAAGCTTCAGAGTCAGTGCACCTGGTGGACAGCTTCAGACCATGTTGAAGCAACACCTAACTGCCTCCATTAGTGACACATTGAAGGAGTGGAGTGGTCTAAGTGTGCACTAGAGCCCCGCTGAATTAAGTCCTGCTCTGAGGGGTCAGCCCCTGCACAAATGATCTTCCATGGTTGTCAAAGCCAGTACTCACAGCTGATCAGCCTAGGAATAAATCCAACCTTTCAAGGTGTCAATAGCCATCAAGGCTGAACTACAACAGGAAGGTACACACTGTTCACACAGAGGCACATCTGAAGTACACAGCTCAGTTGGTTGGGAAGGCTGTACCACTGGACCCTACAGGACACCTACTACATAAGGCCATTCTACCCAAACCAGGAGAGGTAGTAGCCCTAATTAATACATAGAAACAAACATGGGGAGGCAGTCATTGTGAGGAGATAAAGAAACACATCCCAAGTGAAAGAACAGAAAAAAACTCCAGCAAAAGCTCTAAACAAGATGCAGATAAGCAATCTAGTAGATGTAGAGCTCAAAACACTTGTTATAAGGATGTTCAATAAACTTAGGGGTAGAGAAACTTAGTGAGAACTTAAACAAAGACACAGGAAACATAAAAACAGAGATAGAAAACAAAAAAGAACCAGTGAAAAATGAAGAATATTAACTGAACTGAAACAGGGAATCAACAGTGGACTACATGAAGCAGATGATCTAATTAGAGATTTAGAAGATAAGAAAGCAGAACAGCAAAGAGAAAAAAAGAATTTAAATAAATGAAAGTAATATAAGCAGCCTCTGGGACTTCATACATACCAACATTCACATCATGGAGGTACCAGAAGAAGAGAGAGAGCAAGTATGTGAAAATCTACATGAAAAAGTAATGATGGAAATCTTCCTCAACCTGGTAAAGAAAATAGACATAAAAGTATGGGGAGTGAAGAGTTACAAACAAGATGAACCCAAATAGGCTTACGCTAAGACACATCATAATTAAACTGCAAAAGGTTAAAGACAAAGAGATAATGTTAAAAGCAAAAGCAAAATGGTTAGTTATTTACAAGGGAGCCCTCATAAGACTGTCAGTTGATTTCTCAACAAACTTTGCAGGCCATAAGGGATAGGCAAGAAATATTTAGTGATGAAAAGCAAGGACCTACAACCAAGATTACTCTATCCAACAAAGCTATCATTTAGAATCAAAAGATAGAATTTCTCAGACATGAAAAAGCTAAAGGAGTTCATAACCACCATGCCAGTTTTACAAGACATATGAAAGGGTCTTCTTGAGGAAGAAGAAGGAGGAGGAGGAGAAGAAACAGAAGGAGAAGAAGAAACATATGAGTAATGCAATGACAATAAAAATATATCTATCGGCAATTACTTTCAATGCAAATGGATTAAATGCTTCAATCAAAAGACAAATGGAAGCTGAATGGATACAAAACAAGACTCAAAATGGATCATGGATTATTTGTAAAATTAAAAACTATAAAACTACTTAAATATAACATAGGAGGAAATGTAGGCAATGTTCAGTACAACAATAACTTTTTAGATATAATACCAAAGGCATAATCTAGGAAAGAAATAATTTATAGACCTTATTAAAATTAAAAACTGCTAGTGAAAGGGTCAATAAACTAGAAGAAACTAGTAATAAACTAGGAGAAAATATTTGGAAAAGACATATCTGGTAAAGAATTATATCCATACTATATAAAGAACTAAATGCAACAAGAAAATGAACAGCATGATAGGCATATTAAAAGATGCTCTATGTCATGTCACTAGAGAAATGCAAATTAAAACAAGTAGATACCACTACCACTATTAGACCGGCCACATCCAAAACACTGATGACATCAAAATGCTAGAGCGGTTGTAGAGGAACAGGAACTTTCATTCATCGGGGTTAGGAATGCAGAATGAGACAGCCATTTTGGAAGACAGTTTCTAATAGCTCTGAAATACTTTTATCATATTATTCTGCAATCACATTCCTTGATAAAAACTTGCAAACTCTTGTGTATGGCAGCATTATTTATAATTGCCAAAACTTTGTAATTATCAAGATGTCATTTAATAGTTGAATGGATAAATAAACTGGGACATATTTAGAGAACGGAATTTTTTTTTAGCAATACAAATAAATGAGTTATTAAGTCATGAAAAGACATGAAGGAAACTTGAATGAATATTCCTAAGTGAAAAATAAAAGCCAATCTAAAAAGGCTATATAGTGACTTGAAGTGTATGATAATCTGGAAAATGTGAAATAGGGAGGCAGTAAAAAAATCCAAAGTTAGGTGGGAGGGAGGGGGCAATATGCAGAACATGGAGAATTTGGGGGGTAGTGAAACTATTCTGTATGATACTGTAATGATGGATACATGTAATTATACATCTGTCTAAACACAAACAATTTACAACAGCAAGAGTGAACCATAATGTAAACTATGGACTTTGGATGATAATGATATGTCTACGTAGGTTCATCGATTTTGACGAATATACCACTCTGGCATGGAATGTTGATTGATGGGGATGTTGTGAATGAGTTGGGGCAGGGGTTACATGGGAAATCTCTATTTTCTGCTCAATTTTGCTTCAATCATAAAACTGATATAAAAATGGAAGTATTGTGAAAAACTAGTGCTAACTTTGAAATGCTTCATTACTAATATGGTTATGAAGAAAGTCCTCCCTTTTTAAGGGATGTGTGCTGAAATGTTTAATGGTGAAATGACAAAATAGCTTTGATTTAAAAAATTTTCAGTATATATAAATAAATGAATATATATGTGTATGTATATAAATGGAGCAAGTGTGGCTAAATTTAGTCATTATTAAATCTAGATAATGGGTATGTGATGATGTAATCCTCTCTACTAATTTTATAGATTTTGACATTGTTCAGAATTAAAAGTAAAAGGGAATACTTTAATTCAATTACCACACATTAGATTATTTTTGAATGTCTATCAGCTAAGACCATTTAGCTTACCAGTCCTCAACTCTGACAGAACATTATAATCATATAGGAATTAATTAAGAAAGACTTTCTGCTGGCAGTAAGGGAGTAGGACCTGGCATCAACATCTAAAGTAGCTCAACTATGCATCAAGAATTGAGAACCACTGTTCTAACCTCTCTATTTCTGGTTTATGGAAATAAAGATGTAATGTAATGAATAATTTTCTCATGGCTCCTGAAAGCTCCGTCTTGTAACTGCCAGCCATTTCTAACAATAAAATAAACAGTACCATGGTGTCTTATCTACCCAAACTCTAACAAACCAGAGCAATTTCCCACTGATGTGATTATGTTGACAGATAGGTGGATACATAGATGGTAGATAGATGATAGGTAGATAGATAGAGAGAGAGAGAGAGAGAGAGAGAGAGAGAGAGAGAGAGAGAAGATAGACAGATGATAGGTAGAATACATAGCAGATAGAATTATGTCTCAAATTCAGTGAATACCTACTATGTGCCAAGCATTGTGGCAGGAATTTTCATTATTTATTTATTTAGTTATTCATTGCACAAAACCATGGGAGACAGGTTTGATGATCCCGTATTGCAGATGAAGAAACCGAAGCTGAGAGCTTGTCATCCTCTCTGTATTTTTACCCAGAATTCCTAGACCTCCTTTATTCTTGACTCCTCAGTTTCTTTCATTACATCTTTTGAGGCTGATGCCATAACATTTTGTTGTAGGAGGTCACACATAAATACTCTTTCCAATCTTTGTGTCTGTGGATTCTTTCATTCTTCCTGGCTTTTTTTTTCAGAGTCATTAAAACCCAAGTCTCAAATGTGAGAGACTTGACTAAAACATATTTAAACAGCATGCCATTCAAATGATTTTTTAAAAGGCAATTTTCTACTGTAGATTTAGAACCCAACAGATCTATTTTAACTAGCATGATTTCTGATTAACTAATTTAATCTGTACAAAATTGCATGAGCAAACCTGAAACAAGCCTACATCAATTTTTTTGCCTTTGGATGTAACATAATATTTTCAAAAAGGAACCAAATAGAGTAATTAGCCCCCAGGCAGAGTAAATTACTGTAATAGCCATCACCCACACATTCTTCTGGTGAAAAGATGTTAAATGAAAACAAAGTGTGGTAGCCCATGGGTTAAAGCTCTGTATGTTCCCTATTAAGTAATGGTTTGGAATGGTAGTACATGGAGCTACCTTTACAGAAGTTCAAAAAGGGAAGATAATTGACATGTTCCCTTTCAGCTGCCGAAAGCTCTCTTCAATCAGACGGACCATATGATTTTCAGAAGTGCTTGACTGTGCCTATAGTTGCACGGAGAGACTTATTTTTCAGTTCTTTAGTTCATTCAGTTTTTATTTAGTTTAAATTCTATTACTTGAGTCAACCAAAAGATCATGAATAAAATAGTCTTTCTTTTTAACATTTTTTATTGTTGTTCAAGTATAGTTGTACCCATATTACCCTCACTACTCCCTGCCACCCCAGCCATCCCCACTTCCCACCCTTGATCCTATCCCCCTTTTGTTTCGTCCATGTGTCCTTTATACATTTCCTGAGTCTAATTGTAGTTGTTGGGAATCACCTATTTATGTTTTCAAAAGGAGACACGAGTTATGGTGTGAGGACTTTACCTGTACTGGGTAGGAGGTCTGAGCCCCAAAGTCCCAACTACCTCTGTATTACTTGGGCAAAACACTCAAACAATCTGGAAATTGGTTTTCATGTTTGTACACTTAGCAAGATGCATTTGATTATCTCTAAGGTCCTTTCATCTAGAATTTTAATGATGCTACCTTAGATTTCAACACAACAGATATTAAGAAGATAACAGGTAACCCAAAATTCGTGATTTGGTGGTGATTTTCTTCTTTGTGGGTTATACTTCTTACCAGTATTTCTAAAACTTGTGTGAGCATTAAAACCATCTGAGGTACATATTAATGTGTAGGTTCTGGTTTGTTGGGTTTAGAATGTAACCAGTAATATGTATTTTAAATAAGTCCCCAGATGATTCTGATGCAAATTTGCTCAGGTGATACTCAGGGGAATGTTTTGCTGCTGAACAATGATCCTCAAATTTTACTATCTAATCATCCTGAAGGAACAGGCTTTCTTGCACTGTTAATAAAGGGCTGCTTCTGATTCTCACTCAAGGAGAGGGTCTTGTCAGTGTAGAGGAGGACAGAGTGATCAGTAAAAAAATACCAGAGTATAATTTGCATAGCCGTATAGGTGGTTCAGAAATGGTGCTTTAAATAGTAGTGGGGCAGAGGTAATTAAAGCTGGGAGAGGTTGCAAGATGGAGACGGAGTGGGAATACCTTTCTTGCACCTCCTCCCAGAACTAAATAGGGGAATAGTCACCCAAAATTACTAATGGATGACTACCTGCAGAGGAGAGTTTAAACCAAGGATAGGCAGAAACCACCTTGAGACCGGTAGGAAGGGCCGGGCCATGAAAGGGGCTGGCCCTGCTCCCACAGGTGGCAGGCCAAGGTTATAGGGGATAACAGAGCTGTGGGAACTTTTCCCTGAGAGGGCTGAAGCCTGGACCCCAGACCAGACTCCCCAGCATGAAGCACCAGAGCAGGGATCTGCTGTCCACATAGCATGCAGCGGTGAAAGGTGGCAAAGATTCTGTTTGTGGGGAAGAGATAGAGCCTGCTAGAGATAAAACTAGTTCTTTTAAGGGACCAAAGCACAAGTTTTTTGTTTTCAGTCACTCACTTTGGGCTCTGGCAAAGGGTGGGTAGTGTGGCCTAGACTCACCTGAGGAGAGTCTGGAGTGGGAGGCATTGGGGAGAGACATAGGGGAGCTGCTGCTGAGATCTCTGTGTGGGGTCTTTCTCTGCTGTCAGGGCAGCCATTTTTCTTGGGAAGAGCAAGTCTCTCCCAGGGACATGAGCCTGGCTAAAGAAAATTCCTCCCCGCTTTGGGATACCATCCCTACCCTGGAGTCCTGCTTGCCTCACCCTGCATCTATTTTTCCCTACCCTGCATCTTAACCCCTGCTGTGGAGACAGCAACATAGGCACTCTGAGATGGTGGCAGAGATTGGCTTTGGCGCACAGCCATTCTCCGCACTTTTCCAAAACCCTGACCGCGCTTCTCCCTCACAGGAGAGCTGATAGAAACACCCTATAGAAACACCCTTCTGGTTTTTAGCAGACCTAAACTCTGGGCTCCAGGAGGCTCCACTCTCCTGCCTACTAAGGGCTCTGCCATACCAAGTTCATAGAAAACATCCGGGATATAATCAGACATGTGGTTCTGGGGTAGGGGAACACAACCACCATCTTCCCTGAGATCTGAACGGCACTTCTCCTCATGTGAGACCCAAGGGTCCCATCCTCCCGATTCTACCAGAAGCCCTTTCAGATATGGTAATTTCAGGGACTAGGATAGCAGGCTGGCAGGCAAAGGCAGATCCTGCAATGACTTGGGACATTTGCTGACCCACCACTGGGGCCCTGTGCTGGTAAAAGCTGACTTTGGAGTGCAGCTTGGGCCTTCACTGGTGGAGGCAGCCACAAACTGTGGATTGCTTATAGCTTTGAAAAGGCTGCTGACGTCCAGACTTGGACAGCATCTGATATTGTTTACACCAGCTTCGTAAGGGTGCCAGAAGGAGAAGTACCCAAAGGGACATCTCAGCAGGCAGATACTAAACTCTGCTGAGACGAATTCTACTTTGTTCTTTTTCATTACTTTTTTTATAGCTTTATTATTTTTTCTTCTATTTTTTTCTTTTATTTCTTACTTTACTCTTTCCTTTTCTTACTCTATTTTTTCCTCTTTGCTTATTTTTCATTCTCTTTTTTTTGTTCTTTTTCATCATTTCCTCTTTCTATTCCTTATTCTTATTGTTTCTCTTTCTTCTCCATCATAATCTTTTTCTTCCATTTTGTCTTCTCATATTCCTTTTTTCCTTACTCTATTCCTTTTCTTCTTTCTTATTCTTTTACCTTTTGTTGTTATTTTGCTGTTGTTTTGGGGATTTTTGCTTGTTTTTTTTTTTTTCTGTCAGCACCTACACAACAGCTTGGAAAATGTTATTGGGGTACAGCCTCTGAGTCAGCAAGCCAAAGGGGAGGTCCCACCAATGAATGGGACAACAACAAAGAACCACTTATAACAGGAGAGCCCACCCACACATGAGACATTCTTAGAGCATCTAACTCAGGTGATCAAGGAGACTGCACCACTGGGTCCCACAGGACACCTACCATATAAGGCCACTCCACAAAGGCCGGGAGTCAAAGAAGATCTATCTGATACATAGAGATAAACAGAAAGAAACAACCAAAAGGGGGAGACAAGGAAGTAACCCTCAAACAAAAGAAAAGGAGGGGTCTCCAGAGAAAGAGCTAAATGAAATTGAGGCAAGAAATCTATCAGACATAGAATTCAAAGTAATGGTTGTACTCATGCTCAAGGACCTTGTGAGAACTATAAGGAACTTTATAGGAACTACAAGGAACTTAGTGGGAAATACATCAGCATGCAAAAGGACATAGAAATTATGAATAAGAACCAGTTGGAAAAAAATACACAATGGTGAAGCAGATGCTAGATGAAGCAGAAGACTGAATCAGCAATTTGGAAACAAAGTAGAAAAAAATGCCCAATCAGAGAAACAGAAAGAAAAAAGACTTAAAAAGACTGAGGATAGTTTGAGAGAACTTTGGGACAAATGAAATGTAAAAATATCCACATCATAAGGGTACCTGAAGGAGAAGAAAGTGAGAAAATGATAGAAAATCTGTTTGAAGAAATAATGACAGAAAACTTCCCTAACCTGGAAAAGGAAGAAGTCACATAATTCAGGAACACACACAGACACACACAGACACACAGACACACACACACACATACACACACACATATGGAACAGAGCAGATCAACCCACACCTTTGTGGTCAATTAATATTTGACAAAGGAGGCAAGAGCATATAATGGACAAAAGACAGTCTATTCAAAAAATGGTATTGGGAAAACTGGACTGGTACATGCAGAAAAAAAAAAAAGAGGACAGACCACCAACTTACACCATACATCAGAATAAACTCAATATGGATAAAAGACTTAAATATAACTTATGTTATCATAAAAATCCTAGAGGAAAACTTAGGCAATACAATTTCAGATATTTTGCATAGCAATATTTTTGCTGATATGTTTCCTAGGACAAGGGAAACAAAGGAAAAATAAACAAATGGGACTACATCAAATTAAAAAAGTTCTGCACAACTAAAGAAACCATCATCGAAATATAAAGGGAATCCATTGTAAAATATAAAGGGATTGTATGGGAAAACATGTTTCCCAATGATACATCTGAGAGAAGTTTAATTTTCAAAACATGTGAACTTATATGACTTGTCCTGCAGCCGTTCAAGGCTGGATGGGTTCACATGGGATTCATGCAGTTGGGAGAATATTCATGGAGCCCTCAGGATGTCTGACATGGCTTCATTCTGGGGTGAGGTGATCCACATGCACCGCAAGCCATGAGTCCTACTGTAGGAAGTCCTGACTCCTTGATATACCAAGTGCATGCAAAGCCAGATGGGTGCTAACATAGACTGGTTGTATAACAGACCTTGATTCTGCACATGCAGGCCCTTAAGCACAGTTGTAGAAACACTGCTAAGTCCCAGTTCCCCAGATATCTGGGTTAGGAAGCCTGGCTGACTCCATTTTCCCTATCTGACTCAACACCAGGATGACAAACAATCCAGTTAAAAAATGGGTAAAGGACCTGAATAGACACTTCTCCAAGGAGAACATATAGATGGCCAAAGACATATGAAAAAGTTTTCAACATCATTAGTCATCAGAGATATCATCTCACACTGACCACAATGGCTACCATCAATAAATCAATAAACAAGTGCTGGCAAGGATATGGAGAAAAGCAAACCCTAGTGTAATGCTAGGTGGGAATTGCAGAATGATGTAGCCACTGTGGAAAACAGTATGGTGTTTCTTCAAAAAATTAAAATGGAATTGCCTTTTGACCCAGTGATTACACTTCTGGGAATATATCCTAAGACGCCCAAAATATCAATTCAGAAGAATATATACATCCCTATGTTCATATCAGTATTATTCACAATAGCCAAAATCTGGAAACAGCCTCAGTGCCCATCAGTAGATGAGTGGATAAAATGCTGTGGAAAACTTACACAATGGAATACTATGCAGCAGTAAAAAGAAGGAACTCTTACCTTTTGCAACAGCATGAGCTAGTCAATGAAAGACAAATACCTTATAATCTCACTTATATGTGGAATCTGATAAACAAATTAAACTAATGAGCAAAATAGAATCGGAGGCATAGAAAAATGGAACAGATTGTAAGATGGGTGGTGGGAAGTTGGGGACTGGTTGAAAGAAGGTGAAGGGATTAGCCAAAGAATATATATGCATGACCCATGGACATGGACAATGGTGTCCAGATTGCCTAAGGGAGTGTGAAAGGAGTCGGGTGAAGTGGGACAAAAGGGGAAAATTGGGATAACTGTAATAGCATAACCAATAAAAGATAATTAAAAAATAAAAAAGAATAAATAGTGATGGGGTGGTTGCAGGGAACTTTGTTCAGAGAGAGCTTGACTCCTTTTATAGTTATGATCCATGAATTTAAATAATTCGCTTACATATATAAAGCACTGAATAATTTGCTTAAATTACTTTTACTCAAAGTGTATATTATAATGTAAAACATTTATGGAGATAAAGGAAAAACAAAGGAACTTTTTCAGTGGAACAAGTATCTCTGATCCTAAAATGAACTCATCCTTCCTTATCCTGGATAATAGTTCTTTCCCTACTCTTCAAATTCCCCATTTCTCTCAAATGCCATTCTAAACCAAGTGTTCATTCTATTTTTCTTATCTTTATAACCTGTTCAAGGATTACTTTTTTGGTTTTGCATATTATTTGTTTTAATTAATTAGTTTCTTACATTATCTTCATTATTGCCCATTGTTTCACCCTACAGATGTGCAATAAATTCCACTCCTACCCCAAATTTATCTCATATATTGAGATTTAGAGTGTCACATATATACCCCAAGGAGGTATGAAAAGAAGATATGACAAGGAGGAATAGTTAAGCTTACTGGGGAGAGCAAGACAGGCTCTCAAGTGGGTCCAAAAAAGGCTTGGGAGAAGTAGGAGATGAGACTACTTGGCTTTCATTATGGTTGGGTGGTAGGACTATGGAGAAATTTCCACATCAGCAGGTGCTTTCCTTGGTTTCAATTCCCCACTGGCACCAATGTCAGGAATACCTGAGCTTTCTTATTGCTTTGTCCACAAGTGAGGGGGGAGGTAAGGAGAGAGGGGTGGGGCTTGAAAGCTGTCAATAGTCAGACATCAAAAAAGGACTAACGCTCTATCATATCTATATTTGCTTACTTTGGGTTTAGTTTGGTTTTTTACTCTTTTTAGGTTTAAAGTGAAAACATAAATTAGCAATTTTATATTTTATACTCCCCCCCACAATATATACTTTAAAAGATATGATTTTCTTCTATGTAAATCCTTACTACATTCCATATAGTTGGACATTTATGCTTTATCATTTGGCTCAACATATTTTGAAGTATTTTCTTTGACCTATGGGTTCTTCAGAAGCATGATGTTTAATGTCCAAATATTTGGGCAATTTTTCTAGCTATGTTGTTGATTTCTAATTTCATCCAATTGTGACCAGAGAAAAGACATGTTAATCCTTTGAAATTTATTGTTAATTATTTTAAGGCTCAGCAAATGATCCACCTTATTGAATGTTCCATGTGCACTTGAGCAGACAATATATCATGCTGTTTTGAATGTAGTATTCTATAAAGGGCAAATAGGTCAAGTTGTTTTATAGCACTGTTAAAATTTTCTACATTTTTACTATTTTTTGTATTTTTCTATGAATTACTGAAAGGTATTAAACTCCCCAAGTTTGATTGTGGATTTGTCTATTTCTCTCTTTAGTTTTGTAACTATTGTTCTGTCAACTGTGATTGGAAGCTTTATTATTACATACAAATACCTTTAAGATTATTGTTTCTTCCCTTTAATCATTATGAAATGTCCTTCTTTATTTCTGGTTGTGTTCTGAATCTTGAGATGTACTTTGTCTGATGTTAAAATAGCCACATCTAGTTCCTCATGTTTACTATTTTTATTATTTATGTTTTGCATTTCTTTACTTTTAATATTTTATGTTAAACATATATTTCTTGTTAACAACACATAGTTTGGTCTTGGTTTTCTATTTAGTCTATCAATCTCTGTCTTCGTATAGATATTTAAGCCATTTACACTTAATAAAGTCATTAATAAGTATGGGTTTAAATATATAATCTTGTTTTTTGATTTTTATTTGTCTTGTCTGTGATTTATTTCTCTGTTTCTCTTTTTTGCCTTTTGAGAGTTGTTTTGTGGTGGGTCAGGTGGGCTTTTTTAAATTCATTTTATCTATGCTATTGTTGTTATGCCTCCTTGAGATTTTTTAGATGATATTCTAGAGATTATAATATACATCTTTAATTTTTCAGCATGCATTCCAAAATATTTTATTATTTCACAAATTAACCTCACAATAATATATTTCCTATTGTGAATCTCCATGCTTGTGCTCTTGACATTACATATTTTACTTCTATAAATGCTACAAACTCCAATATATTGTTATTATAGTTTTAGGTCAAATATTCATATAGGCTCTTATAGAAATGAAGACACATACCTTTAAAAATATAAATGGCAATTCATTATAAAGATCCTTTATATTTTTTATTATATTATTTTTAGTGTCCTTTATTTTCTTTCTTGTAAAAGTGCATTTTCATCTGATTTCATTTCTATTTAAAGAAATTCATTTAGTATTTCTTATAGTATAGGGATGCTATAAATGTATTCTTTCAGCTTTTATTTAATTAAAATATCTTTATTTTGTTTTTATTTTAAAGGATATTTTTGTTGAATATAAAATTTTAGCCTAATACTTTTTTTGCACTTTGAATATGCTATTTTGTAGTCTTATGGCCTCCATTGTCTCATCTGTAATTCTTACTGTTGTTTCCTTATATGGAATCCAGTTGATTGTCATTATTCATAGATTATGTATTTACAAATTCATATACTTGCTAGATTTTAACTTTATCTCCTATATGAATAATTGTGGCACTTGTGTTGTAATTCATGGATATGGGCAGAGCGGCAAAAGAATGGAGTCCCCTGATGTGCAGGTTCCCAGCAGTAGTCAGACAGGGCAACTCCTTATCTTCGTGTTTCAGCTCTCATGTTGTAAACAAGGGTTCTTTTTGTGACTAATTTAGTATTGTGATCTTTGATGTTGTTTAGCTTTTTATTGATAATTCACTATTTCAAATGGCCCCTAAGTGTACTTAATTCTATCTGGTGTTTCTGAGCATAAGGCTGTGATGTGTCTTGTGGAGGAAGTAATATATATTAGGTAAGCATCACTCAGGCATGAGGTATAGTGTCATTGGCTGTAAGTTCAATATTGGTGAATCAACGATACAGTAAATCCAGAAAAAAGAAGACAAATTTTATTTACACTATATGAGACTTCTCCAGAAGGAGCTAAAGTAACTTCCATAATGCATAATGGAAAAGTAGCTAAATTTGTGAATTCATAAGATAATGATTGTTTTAAAAAAGCATAATAGGAAGTATTATTGTGAGACTAAAATCCAAGGAAATTTATGGTCATGACTTCTAGGTTCAGGAAACTGTTAAACCCTTTTTGATTAGTGCTAACTCTCATGTTTAAAAGATAGAACTTAAAAAATGTTAAACATGCAGGCAGGGCAGGCTCTGCAGATCAGGAGGTTGTGGAACTTATAAAACACCTGGTAAATGTTGTAGAGGAAAAGGTTATGTGGAAGAGCAGGTTTTCAATGCTGAGAGTGGTTTGTTTTATAAGGATGTTAGCAGTGAATGTATATAGAACAAATAGTGTTTCACTTGGTGAAAACGTGACCAAGGCTTGCAGGAACCTCACCCTACATATCCTCTGGGAACACTAATTCGGCATTCACTACCTCAGTGTTTGCAGTGACTTTATTGAACATAACTACCACAAATAACAAAAAACAGCTATATATCTATTTTTCTGGGCAATTTCATGATTTTTTCTATATTTCATTTTCATCATTTTGACTCAGATGCACCTTAGTTTGTGTGTGCATATACTGTGTGACATTTGCTGAACTTCTTAGGTTGTAGTTTTGTCTTTCATTAATTATGCAAATTCATAGCCATTTGTCTTCAAATATTTCTTCTGTCCCATTCTTTCTCTCTTATCCTACTGGGACTCTAGGTATGTTACACCACTTCACAGATCTTGGGAACTGATTTTATTGATTTAGTTTTGTTCTTTTTTTGTCTTTATATTTCAGTTTGCATTTATATTACCCTGCTTTCAATTTTACTGATTTTCCCCCTCAGCTCTCAGCTCCATCCAGTTTATTAAGTCCATTGAAAGAGGATTTTTAATTATTGAGACCTTATTCTTCTAGTTTTAGAATGTCTTTTTGACCCTTCTTTGTAGTTATCAGTCATCTGCTTGTGATGGTTGTTTGCCTTTTTTAAAGGGACCCTTAAGTTATTTTTTATAGTTGTTTTAAATCCCCATATGATCGTTTTATCATCTTGTCCACCTCTGAGTCTGATCCCATTCACTACTTCCTCTCTGGATAATAAGTGGCATTTTTCTGCTTCTGTACACTTTTTGTTTTTTAAATTAAATGCTAGAATTCTGTGAGAAAGAACAGTAGACTAAACCAATATTTATCCCAAGGAAATGCATGTCCTGTTTCTGTCATGTTATTGGTGTTGGAGTTGACTCATCTATAAGCACTTAATCAGGTCTTTTTGGGTTCTGTGGTTGCATAAGGTAGATTCAGCTCACCACAGGCCTCAAATTATTCAATGAGGAGATCAGAACTTTCTCTAAATGAGGCTTGTGACCTGAGTGCCTGGAAGGTTTGTCTCAGTTTTTCCACCCTCATCTTTCTATAATCTCTACGTATTTGCCATGTGGGGAAAATGGTCTCTCCTAGCATTTTTACCTGTTTGTTTAACAACTCAATCTATGATCCAGAATAGTTTGTAGTTTTTCTCATTCTCCTGCTCTGCCCTCAGTGTTCAGTAGATCTTGTGCCTTATGTTTTGGACATAGGTAGTCTCTCAACTTTCTTGTCCCATTCCCCATCTTTCTTGTGAGTACTCATTAAAGGCCCATGAAAAAGAATTGGTGGTTGAATGTAGACCCTTTTCTTTTCTTTTTTCTTCTCCTCTCCTCTTCTCTTTTCTTTTCCTTTCTTTTATCTGAAGCTCCAAGTGCTTCTAATCTTTATGCCAGCCTACTCCTGGTCTTAGAAAATTAGAGGATAGTTGTGTCTTTTTTACCCATGTCTGTAGTAAGCCTCTGACTCCTCCCACTGCTCTGCTGAAGATAAAAGCAGCCATAAGTCTCTTTTTTCCTAGGAAAGAATAATCAAATAAAATAATCATGAGCTCGGCTCTCAAATAGGCTTTAGAAACATATAATTTGTGGATTATCCAACTTTGTTTTATTTTTAGGGTAGGAAGGACATTTTCCCGTGACTTTTTATGTCTAAAGTAGAAGCAAAAGTCTGTCTTGGCTATATCTTCAAACTCCCCCTTTCCTTTAATTTTCTCTTTTCCAAACTATTATTTCAAATCACACTCAGTTTAATAACAAACTAATGCAATTTCTTGACCCTATATCCTTTTTTCTTACTGACCATAAATATTTATTCTCCTCATCCCCAATCAATAAGAATAATATCCTCATGGTTTCTCCATTTATTTTCCCTTAGTCTTTTCTCAACCCAATACTATTTAGTTTCTAATATAGCTGCTACCAAGACTATTCTTGCTTCTGTGACTGACAATTGCCAAATCAATCACTTTTAAATTTGTATATTATTTAATCCATTGTATTGAAAGTATTAGAAATTTCTACTTTCCTGAAACCCCCACATTGCTTGATTTTATGACTTCTCTTACACCTTTCTTTTCAGTTTATCTTTAAAATATTGTTTTTCTTGTAGTTCTTTCTTATTTAGATTCTTTTCATGCTGTGGGCCATCTCATTCATGTTTTCAATAGCTTCAGCTTTTAACTGAAGATGCACTTTATATCTCCAACCCAAATCTCTTTCCTGCTTTCCAGAGCTGTATATTAACCTGCCTACAAGACGGATCATTGGATGGTGCTATTTCTTTCCTTCCTCCTACCTCAAACCTCCTCTTCTTGAATCCTTTATTTCATTGAAATCATACTGTCCTCTGTGTGGTTATCCAAACTAGAAACCTGGAAGTCATCCTCAATTCCTATCTTCTCCTTAATTGAATAAATTGCCCAGTCCTCTTTGTTTACCTTCCATACATTTCTCTAATCTTGCTCCTCCTCTCCAACCCCATTGTCATATCCCTGAAATTACAACCCCTACCAACTGTCACTGTGACTCTACCTTCTTTACCCTTCTCTCTGCAGTTCTATCAGTCCTCCACACTGCTGCCAGAGATTACTTCTAATATGATCTGATTGCCCCCCTTTTAAAACCTGCAGTTTTTTCCATTCATCTCGACTACCTAGCACATAGAGACACTCAATAGTTTTGAAAGAATGGAAGGTAAAACTCAAAATTACATTGGAATATATTCAAGACCTTTGTTCTCTGATCCTTGTCAACTTTTCCAGCTTGACCTCCTACTTTTCTGCCATTTGTTCTTCATATTCTAGCAATGATGAAATCTTTTATAGTTTCAGGAATAGACTTCCTTGCCATTGATCTGCTGTTTCACTATTTTGAGACATTTGTCTTGTTGACCTCTCCCATTAAAACTCAAGTGGTCCTTTCCTTCAGTTTGAAACTAAACTTCCTACATCTTCATTTTAGCAATTAATTACCTGTTTGCTTATAGATTTGAGTCCCAAAAATAAGGGAACTGCCCTTTCTACCAATTATCTCAGCATCTAGTAAATCGGTATACAATAAATGTTCAAAAATAAAATAAAAAGAAAGGGGTTTGAATTCAAACTGGTTGTGACATATAAAAAGCCTGTGGGGTTGGCTTATTAATTATTTATTAAAAATACTTTTTCTTATTTGGAAGGAAATCATTTAAGATTGGAAACACCTTTAGAGAGACAGTGATGAGGGGTAGAAGATGTTAGGAACATAATTTTTCTATTTCTATTTTCTGTTTCCATTATGGAAGTATTAGAGAAAAGTAGTTGAAGACATTTTAAAAGCCTAGCTATAAAGTCACTGTTGAGTACAAATAGGAAGGAAGCTCATTGTCTATCGAATGTAGGTTAGGCAGCAAGAGGAAGATTTCCTGATTTCAGTGCTTGCCAAAAGGATTTGGAGTCCAGGCCCAATTAATACTTGGAGACCTTGTATGTAAAGAAAATACAGGAATTAAGTAGTTGAGAGAAAAGTCAAGGATATGTCAACAATAACATAGTAGCAGCTGACTTGATGAGATAAGGTACTTTTACACTTCTTTAAATTTAACTTTCTTTTATATGTTGATACATTTATGATTCAGAGAAGTCAGAGCCCAATAATTATTGACCTTGTGAATTGCAAGCAGTAGTTCTGGTGTGGCCTGTTTTCTTGGGTATTATTGTTGTCCCATCTTCCTCTTCATCCGTCCGCAGTGCACCTCCTGAGGCCATGATAACCGACGCATCCCAGGCTTGGTTCCTGGAAGAGAATGGCTCATATATGGAGGCTGTCTTCGTATTCTAGATTGAAGGCAGATACGAGTTAACCAGGAAAATAGGAAAACACATTTTTAGATAAAACAACTAAAGACATTTAGGCTATTGTTTTAAAAACTATAAGCCTGGCATGTGAGCTCTCTGCCCTATAAAAACATAAGAAAAAAACACCAAATTATCAAAATAATGTACGTGACTGGGAAACCTGATATCGCTTGTTCCACTTGTGTGATCTTAGGCAAGTTGTTTGACCTTTCTGTAGGTCAAAGTTCTATAAAACTATAAGAATGATACTTGTCTTTCTTCAAAACATTGTGAAAGATAAACTTAATAAAGTATCTGAAAGTGTTTTTGAATAACTTAAAATGCTACATATAAGTAAGTTGCCATCACACTATTTTCATTTTTATAGTCTAGCTTCAGGATCATCAAACTGTCTCTCACGGGGAGTCTCAGAATGACGTTTGGTTGTGGAGGTGAGGGCACAGGCTCTGGGACAGACTGGAGTTGGATTCCACCTCTATTTCTGTTTCCTATTGTGTGACCTTAGGCATGTTGCTTTTTCTATACTTTTTAAAAATTTGTTTGTTTTCAATCTGTACAATAGGAATAATAAGAGTGTGCGCCTCATAGGTTGGTGCGAAGTTTATATTAAAACAAAATAATAAATGAAATAATTCAGATAAACCTTTACTAGGGTACCTGGGTCATATTAAGCATGAGATAAAGACTAGCTCTGAGAATTAAAATACCCCAACTACTTTGGAGGAATGTCCGGGACCTTTGCAATGAGTTCTGCAAAGAACTCTTGCTCTGGGGAATACAAATGTTGTTAAGCCAGGCAGCTTCTCCTTGTTTGAGATGGGTAAATCCAAAGACTATACTTTCAGGGATCATTTCTATAGTTAGTTACCAGAGAAGTTTCTCTGAACGTGTAGAGCACCCGAAACCATGAGGAGGAGGCGCAGTGTTCTCTCCTGAGTGTGAAGCCGGCTGTTGGGGTTGCCTTTGCAACTGCCAATAGCCATTGATGATCGTTCTTCTCTTCCTTTGGAAGAGTAAGAGGGAGAGAGCACAGTCTGAGTGGGGAAAAAAAAAAGGTAGATCCATAAGAAGTTCTATTCAGATATGTTTTCACAACAGTCTGCCATTTCTCAAACCAAAACACTGCCAAACTGTGAACATAATTGTTCCTCAGTCAAGGAGAGCCCAAAATGGATAGGTGGGCTAGCATGGTAAGATGTTCAGAGAGCACTGTGGTTAGTAGCAAAGGTTTTTTCACTCATTCATTCCCTTGTATTCATCTTACTAGGTAAAATAAGGAAAATAAATGCTAAAATAACAAAAATGGCTGGTATATATGTATATCTAGTCTTTTTACATATGTATATATGTAGACTTCTATATATGTATATATGTATACATACATGTAAATATATACATATTTATGTATAAATGTATATGTACACAAAGTCTGATATGCTATGGTGCTACAGATAATAATAATGATGTGTAATTATATTAGACATGGATATTTCTTATTTAGTGTGTGTCATAACCTAAGTATTTTATGTCTTGACTGATGTATTGTTCACATTTTTAAGTACTTTTTATTGATTATGTTATTACAGTTTTCCCAATTTTTCCCCCTTTATCTCCCCTCCGCCCCGCCCCCCAACCCTCTAGCATCTCCCCCATTAATTCATGTCCATGGGTTGTACAAATAGATTCTTTGAGTCCTATACCATTTTTTATCTCTCCCCATCTATTTTATGCCTACTAATTATGCTTCTTCTTCCCTGTACCTTCCCCCTACTATTCCTCCCTTTCCCCTCCCCAGTGAAAACCCTCCATGTGATATCCATTTCTCTGATTCTGTTTCTGTTCTAGCTGTTTGCTTAGTTTTTGTTTTCATTGTTTTTCTTTTCTTTTAGGTTCATTTGTTGATAGTTGTTGAGTTTGTTGTCATTTTATTGTTCATACTTTTTATCTTCTTTTTCTTAGATAATTCTCTTTAACATGTCATATAATAATGGCTTGATGATGATGAATTCCTTTAACTTGACCTTATCTGGGAAGCACTTTATCTGCCCTTCCATTCTAAATGAAAGCTTTGCTGGATAGAGTAATGTTGGATGTAGGTCCTTGCCTTTCATGACTTGGTATACTTCTTTCCAGCCCCTTCTTGCCTGAAAGGTCTCTTTTGAGAGATCAGCTGACAGTTTTATGGGAACTCCTTTGTAGGTAACTGTCTCCTTTTCTCTTGCTGCTTTTAAGATTCTCTCCTTACTTTTAATCTTGGGTAATGTAATTATGATATGTCTTGGTGTGTTCCTCTTTGGGTCCAACTTCTTTGGGGCTCTCTGGGCTTCCTGGACTTCATGGACATCTATTTCCTTTGCCAGATTGGGGAAGTTTTCCTTCATTATTTGTTCAAATAAGTTTTCAATTTTTTTGCTGTTGTTCTTCTCCTTCTGGTACCCCTATAATTCAGATATTGGAGTGTTTTAGGTTGTTGCAGAGGTTTGTAAGACTCTCTTCACTTTTTTGAATTCTTGTTTCTTCATTCTGTTCTGGTTGGATGTTTATTTCTTCCTTTTGTTTCAAATCGTTGATTTGAGTTCTGGCTTCCTTCTTGTCACTGTTAGTTCCCTGAATATTTTGCTTTATTCCATTTTGGATATCTTTCATTTGTTCTTTCATTTTTTGACCAAGCTCAATTACTTCTGTAAGCATTTTGATGACCAGGGCTTTAAATTCTTCATCAGATAGGTTGGCTATCTCCTCATCACTTAGTTCTCTTTCTGAGGTTTTGCTCTGTTCTTTCATTTGGGCCATATTTCTTTGTCTTGGCACAGCTGATAGGTTGTAAGGGGGCGAGACCTTAGGTATTCACCTGGGCAGGGCAACCCTCTTTGCTGCCTATGGGGGAGGGGCCATAGAGGGAACAGTGCAGCTCACCTCCTTGTCCCTAGCACACTTTCCAAGGGACTCTCATGTGAGACTGGGAGTTTCTCCCACCATGGCAACACTGTAGTCCACAGCCATCTCTGAGTCTCAGTTTTCCCTTAAGTCAGCCCTGCCCACATAGCCTGCAGCCTCATGGCAGCCAGGCCACGTGGCCCACCATCTTACTGGTTTGGTTGTTCTGGTTGATTTTTTCTTTAATTCTTTGGTCGTCGGAGTTCCATGCAGTTTGATTTTCTGGCACTTTTGGTTGTTTATTGGTTTTAGATTGGTTGTTATCCTCCTCCTGATTGTGTGAGGAAGTGAAGGGTTTCTGCCTATGCCTCCATCTTGGCTGGAACTCTATTGTTCACATTTTAAGATAGATAAATATTACCAGCTCCACTTTATGAATGAGGAAACAAAGATTTAGAGATATGAAGTAATTGTCTAAGGTCACAAATAGGAAGAGCAGACAAGAATTTGAACAATTCTGAGTGACCTACCTGTAGCGCCCACACTATGAAGCAATAGAATTAATCTCAGTTAGTAGCTAGAGAAAGGCAAATGATGAAACAAATTCATACTGATATACAGCAGAATAGTAGAATATTTGATGAACTGAAATCTCTATCAAGTGAAATTTCTGGCAGTTTAACAAATGAAGATTAATGACGTGGGAGAATCTGAAGTATTGTTTTAGATGTTAATGCACTCAGTGTTCCAAATAATGATTGATTAAATTGATTTATTCCTGAAAAACACACACAAATACGGACATTCTATTTTCTATGATTCTATGGTTCTAAATCAAATGGGATTATCACATAGAGAATTAAAACCAAAAGAATGTATTGAAGTTCATCTTGCATGATAATTTTGTTTTAATGCTTTCAGTTTAGATTATTCTAATACACGTACCCAGGTATGTAAGATTTAAGGAAATGTGAGGGTTGATGGGAAAACATGAGACTATGCTATAAGTTAATGAGTGGTCATTCACAATTACAGCCATTGAAAGAAAACCTATTCAATGGCCTGGAGAAATATACCAATTAAGGAGAGGAAACAAAAAATAGTTTGTCAAATATTTTTTGGAATCCCAAATATGTAAGCATATTTTGGAAGATATTGCCTTTTTATGAAATGAATAGATAAAGCTTAGAATTAAGCATCTGGAACCTAGGTGAAATTTTAAAAAAAGGAGAAATAAAATAGTGCCAGAGCTGTAGAACTGTGGCATGTGGCAGCATAGAATATGGATTTATAAATATGATTTATTTTCTTGTAGAGTAGATGTCCCCTCTAATAATTGTCCCACTGCAGTTAAGTCATGAGAAATCACAATATTAGAGCCATTCAAGACTTTTTGTAATTGCCCTCAGGCAAGACCTTTTGAAATGCCCCTCAGGGCCAGTTTTAATCCGTTTATTTGCTTCGTGGTCCAACACTCTTAACACTCAGTACATTGTCAGTGAACAGATCCTGAAATTGTAAATGAATAAATAAATAAATGAATAATTTTAGGTTTCTAAAATCCGTGTGTTATGATTTTTCTTATTCACGTTTCAGTTGCTTTGTACTTTCACCTGATTGGACACCATGGGTTGGGTGTTTAATCTCTCAACTCCTCCCTGGGCTCCAACCTGAGATTATGTTGATTGGCTCAGTCCTGGATCAGTTGCCTCAGGCTGGGATTGGCCTCAGTTTCCTAAGCAGAAGGGCTCTGTGGGGGAGAGGTGAGCCCCCCTCCCCCCAAATATTATACTTAAATTCTAGGAGCAGTAATACTCATCTTTTGTAAGAATTAAAAATATGTATTTTAACTGTTATTAAAGTAGCTTTTCAGCTTTCCTGGTCGGGTATCCTCCTATTCCTTGCCTTCTCTGTCTTCCTTTTTCCTAAAATGTCGTTTTTCTTCCTTTAGCAGACTGCATGATCATAGAATCCTATAAAATTTTAAATGATTTGAGGTATTGTCATTAATATATAATTTTAAACAACTGATTGCTGTATGATGGGAGTTAGAAATGCAGAACCAGGAAATTTAAGAATAAGAAAAGGTAGACAGTTTGTAGAGGGAAAAAAAGACAGATTCTGATCGGAAGCCCATGTAAATGCATTTTGGAAGCCCCCTGAAATTACCTCAGAAGATACTGTTTTCCTAAAAATCTTAACTATAAAAGCTATACATAAACATATGATCATTTCAGGATGTTTCCCTAGGTGATTGAATACATTTTGACATAAATACATTCTTTTAAATGTAAAAATGTGTTTCCTTGCTGAACAGTTGTGCACATATATATTATCAAAATGTCCCTTACTAAAGAACTTCAATGCCTACCAGATTATAAGTGTAAAACATAAGCTACTTTAACAGAATCTTAGCCGCTCTCCCTGATTTTGCTCTCCCTGGCTCCAGTCCATTCCAGAATTTGTGTTTAAGGTATAACTCTGCTAGTTTCACTTCCTCAGTCAAAAACCTTCACTAGCTTCTCACACGTAATCGTTGCTGAGGTAAATAATTTTTATATTTTTGAGGGAAGCATCATGGTACAGTGGGTAAACCTGGGTTTATGGTCAGAGAGTAGTGGATTCAAGTAGACTATGAATCTTATGACATATTGAGTCTCAGAATCAATTAAGCTCTCAGAGTATTCATTTTCAATAAAATGGGGGTAATAATTCTTATTCGATAATGTTGCCACTCCTATTATGTGACATTTAATAGAAATGCAATAATTTCTATTAAAAATATTAACTATTAAAGCACATAATAACAATGTAGTATCTTTGTAAGTCAGGAAGTCCCATTTGATCCTATATCTTGTATTATTCAAATGTGTTTTGTGACAAACTTAAGCACAATTTGCTTGTAGACAAGGCCTTTTCTTATATCTGTTATGTGATGAAGACTTAGAAATATGTTGACTTAATGTTAAAAAACAATAATTAAGCACCTACAATGTAAAAGTGATTTTTTTGTGAACTAAAGGGATTGAAAGACCAGAATGTGTGTTTGTACAAATTATGTCATTATTATTTAAAGTGATTCTTATTTTTTTGGTGTAGATGCCAGAGGGTCCCTTTAAGATTTTACCTGGTTCTATAATTTATAAATAATCTCCGTCTGTGATTTCAAAGAATGTGTTTTCACTCTTCTGTTCATCTTGCCACCTGTTTTAGTCCTGTTATTTTACCTACCACCTCTCCATCTTTGGAGCTTCTGCAGGATTCTCCTTGCGCTGTGATAAAACCCTAAGTAGGCATGATATCCAAGTTGGACTATCAGCCTGTTTACCCCAGTGAATATCAAGCTTCTCTTGAAAGAATCATTAATGAAAGTAATAAAAAGTACTAAGGAAGTCTTGAGATAAATGATCTTAGTGTAAAGAGGAAGACAGATAAATGTTCCAACAAAATAACCCATATGTTTGAAAATCCTGACAAATACCATAATCCTAGAGAAAACAATTATAAATATAAAAAAGCCCACCCTGCATCACTCTTTTCTAATTTACATTTAGTAGCTTTATTTCAGAAAATATACTTTCTTTTGTAGTGCAAAAAACCATTTAGTAAATGGCTTTTTAGTATTTAAAATGTATTTTTTCCTGTTGCTGCTACCTACTTAGCTTCAATACCCATAAGGTAATTAGTGTAAATTAAAATTTACATCACCAACTTTGAGATTTGTTAAATTTGAACAAAGAAAAATTATGCAATGTAGTGAATAATTCAAATTTAAACTCCTTTCTATATTTTTAGAAATATATCTCCTGTAAAAGATGTCTCACAAGTTCATAGATGTATTGAGAAAGAAAGCTGAAACCCTGAATCTTTGCTTTTTTTAAAAAATTTAGGTAAAAAAATTATTAGCTATGACTCAGTCTCACTTTACGACTCAATAACGCTTCACCGATAGGCTACGGTGATGAAGAGCTTTTAAAGTATTACTGTGACCACACTGACAATGATTTTACTTCTGTTTAATTTTCCATTTCTTTCAAAAGAATGTAATGTCTATGAAGAAGGTTTAATTGGAGAGCATACATAGGAGACTGATGTCTAATCCTTCCTTTTTGAAATTCATATTTAAAAATATATTCTTAAGTGCACTAACAGTTTCTCCAGCTACATTTTTCTCTCTTGGGTCAATTTAATAAAGAGACCTAATGTGGCAAGATTATGTTACAGAAATAGGAAAAAAAGAATTATGTCTTTAAGGAATTATGCATAAAGTGAAGATACTGAACTTAGGATAATAATTATGAAGTAATGTTGTTTGGGACTCTTTGACCCAACATCCTACTCTAAGAACCTCAAACTTAAAAAAAATGTATTTAAAACTTGGAGTCATAAATACAATATGAAAACTTTTTCTTATGGTTCCAGTCTCCTGGCTAGTTCTAGCAGTGCCCTGTGAAGGAAGTCGCTGTGGTTGCCTTACTAACAGTTATTTTCTTTTTGCTTTTTTAAATTTTATTTTGAGTAAGGGAAAGAAAGAGAGAGAGAGAGAGAGAGTTATCAACTGATTGCCTTTTCATACATGCCCCCCAACTGAGGATAGAATTCGTGCAGCCTGGGTATGTACCTTGATCTGGAATCGAACCTGAGACATTTTGGTATACCAGATGACGCTCCAACAAACTGAGCCACACTGGCCAGGGCACTAATGGTTATTTTTTGATGGCAACTTCACAATAAGAAACTACTGGAATTCTCAGTGAACATGCCTCAGATGAGAGGGAGCTCATAAATGATTATGTTAGTGTTGTAAGACACATGCAGAGCCAACCAAAAGATAAATAAACTTCATTGTGCTATTAAAAAATAAGAACATAGCCAAGATCATCAACATAGTTAATGAAATTCATTGTAATTCCTTAACTGTATCTAATATCTAGTCTGTACTTCAATTTCACCAATTATTCTTCAAATATCCTTTAGTAGTAAGTTGTCCAACCCAGGACCCAATCAGAACCATACATTGCATCTGGTCTTCTGACCTGTAAGTCAAGCCTGACAACTGACTGGTCATATGTATCGTAGACATTTTATAGAAAAATGTGTTTTATTGCTTCCTCCTGGTGATGTTAGCCTGTTCTCTTAATCTCTGCATTTCCGATAATAGGGAGGTTGATCTAAAAGTGCTGATCGGATTCAAGAAAAATATCTTTGACAGGAATACATCAGGGTCAATATTATATACTCCACATTTTGATACACCAAGAGATAAATAATACCTGGTTGCTGCAAACCTTATGATGCTAAAGTTGATCATGATTTAGGGCAGCAATTTTCAAACAGTGTGCCACAAGAATTTTTAAAACATACGACACATGACTACTTAGGGGCACTGACCTCTTTTCCCTTAATAAAAAAATGACAACAGTCAACACAACAATAAAAAAATGACAACAGTCAACACAACAATAGCAGTCTAGTGTGAATGTATCAAAATTACACCTATTTTTCATTAGATCAGCACAAATACATTTTTTCGTGTGCTGTGGAATTTTAGTAATTAGTTTATGTGTGCCACAAGATGAAAGAGGTTGAAAACCACTGGTTTAAGGTGCTGGTAACTTGATCCATCCATTGCTTCCCCCTTGAGATGAAAAAAAAAAAATCCATGTCAAATCACTTTAGTATCAAATAATATTCACTTCCTTATTGATTATTCGCTTTTTAGGGTTATTATATCCATTGGTAACCTTTCCCTGAAGCAATAACTTTATTAAGGATCAAAAAATTATGTATTTCTATTCTACCATTTTGTCTAAATTTATGAGGTATAATTCTTTGGTAAAATAGAACTTGCCTTGAACAACTGTAGTTATTTTGTTACCCTAAGACAGTTTTTACTAAAAATACAGGATACATGTCAGAACAGTTTTCACGGTACTTCCAAGGATAATTCCAGTCTTACCAATGATTTTAGATGTTGACTTCTTATTTCAGTGGCCTATTAATATTTTCAATCATCATACTAGAATTACTAAATCATGCATGCATGTTCTTGATACTGAAAAATTATGCACCAGTGTTTACTATACTGAAAAATTGTACCACTATACACTGGTGCATAATTTTTCTGAAAACTGAGAGAAAATTAAAATAGCAAAATCACCAGAGAGAAAGCACTTCTACATAGAAATGTAGAAGATCATACATTTTCATACAAGAATGTTTTGGTTAAATTTATTGCTTATATTGCTTGGCATAATTAATGCAAAATTTTAGTTTTTAGAAGAAAATTAAAAAGTTGACTTAAATTTAAATGCAATTTTAATTGCATTTTAATTTGTTTTAATGTATGCTGAGGTTTATAAATTTGATATAAATATATACTATATTTACAGTATAGAGATGATTTTCCACATAGATTAGGTAATTGATATTTCTAATTATATAGTTTCATTGTGGCAATGATTTTTATGTGATATATTTGTGTACTATTGTTTTTTTAATAAACAGAGTTAGTTCAAATCATTTAATATATAAACATACAATATAAAATTCAGAATTCATTAGTGTGGGAATGTGTGCTTTGGAAGTCAAGTCTTTTTTTGTATGGATATAAAAAATATGTATATTAAACAATATATTGATTATGCTATTACAGTTGTCCTATTTCCCCCCTTATTCCCCTCTGCCCCGCACATCCCCCCACCCACATTCCCCCCCTTTAGTTCATGTCCATGGTTCATACATATAAGTTCTTTGGCTCCTACATTTCCTATACTATTCTTAACCTCCCCCTGTCTGTTTTCTACCTACAATTTATGCTACTTATTCTCTGTAACTTTTCCCCCTCCCTCCCCCTCCCACTCCCTTATTGATAACCCTCCAGGTGATCTCCATTTCTCTGATTCTGTTCCTGTTCTAGCTGTTTGCTTAGTTTGCTTTTGCTTTTGTTTTAGGTGTGGTTGTTGACAACTGTAAGTTTGCTGTCATTTTACTGTTCATAATTTTTATCTTCTTTTTCTTAGATAAATCACTCTAACATTTCATATAATAAGGGCTTGGTGATGATGAACTCCTTGAACTTGACCTTATCTGAGAAGCACTTTATCTGCCCTTCCATTCTAAATGAAAGTTTTGCTGGATAGAGAAATGTTGATTGTAGGTCCTTGCCTTTCATGACTTGGTATACTTCTTTCCAGCACCTTCTTGCCTGAAAGGTCTCTTTTGAGAAGTCAGCTGACAGTCTTATGGGAACTCCTTTGTAGGTAACTGTCTTTTTTTCTCTTGCTGCTTCTAAGATTCTCTCTTTATTTTTAATCTTGGGTAACTTAATGATGATGTGCCTTGGTGTGTTCCTCTTTGGGTCCAATTTCTTTGGGACTCTCTGGGCTTCCTGGACTTCCTGGAAATCTATTTCCTTTGCCAGATTGGGAAGTTCTCCTTCATTATTTGTTCAAATAAGTTTTCAATTTATTGCTCTTCCTCTTCTCCTTCCAGTAACCCTATAATTCGGATGTTGGAACATTTAGAGATGTCCTGGAGGTTCCTAAGTCTCTCCTCATTTTTTTGAATTCTTGTTTCTTCATTCTTCTCTGGTTGAATGCTTCTTTCTTCCTTTTGGTCTACACCATTGATTTGAGTCCCAGCTTCCTTCCCATCACTATTGGGATGTCTATGTACATTTTCCCTTATTTCACTTAGCATAGCCTTCATTTTTCCTCTAATTTGCAACCAAATTCAACCAATTCTGTGAGCATCCTGATTACCAGTATTTTGAACTGTGCATCTGATAGGTTGGCTATCTCTTTGTGGTTTAGTTGTACTTTTTCGGAGCTTTGATCTGTTCTTTCATTTGTGCCATTTTTTTCCCTCCATGCACCTGTTACATATAAGGGGTGGAGCCTTAGATATTCAGCAGGGCAGGGAAACCCATGTTGTTGCGTAGCAACCTTGTCTGCGGGAAAAGGGCCTGAGAGGGAACAATGGTGCTTACTTGGCTCTCTGCCAGCTTTCAGTCACTTCCCTTGCTACCCACAAGCAAAGTGGGCCTTTCTGTGCTGATTCCTGGGTGGGTAGTCCTGTGTATGTTCTAGGACCCTGTGGATGTCTCCAAGGAACTCTCCTGTGAGTCTGGGAGTTCCTCCCACTGCTGCGCACCCCCTACAGGTGTTTTCAGTTGGTGGTTTGAGGCTTTATTTCCCCGAGATGGAGCCCTGGGCTGTGCGGTCTGTTTTGCTCCCCAGCTTTTCCTCCTGGTTTATCTCCGTGCAAATGCAGGATCACGTGCTCCACCAGCTGCGACCTGCTGGGTCCGGGTCCACAGCCAAGGTATCACCTGGTCCACCAGCCATGGTCTCCCCAGCCAGCTGCAGCATTGCCCCCCGCCCCCAAACTGCCGCCTTGCTGTGAGCCCTCTCCACCTGGCTGCCCAGCTCCACCCCGCCTACTGGTCTTGGATGAACGTGTTTTCTTTAACTCCTTGGTTGTTGGACTTCCAGACAGTTCGATTTTCTGTCAGTTCTGTTTGTTTTTGTTTTTAACTTGTTATTGTCTTTCTTTTGTTTGTGCGAGGAGGCACAGTGTGTCTACCTATACCCCTATCTTGGCTGGAAGTGGAAACGAACTCTTGAGGCTTGATCTGACCTTGCTATTACTCATTTTTCTCACTTGTAAAATGGGGAAAATAATAGTATCTGAAATAGTTAATGTGAGAATTCAGTGGATTGTTACATATAAATTCCTTATGTTAGTGTCTTCCACATTATAGGTACTCAACAATTATTAGCTAAAATTTTGAATTATAGCCTGCATTTCTTCTCTCTTTCCTGTGCTAACCATTACCACAGACAAGAAGACCATAAGTTTGAGTATTGACATTCAAACAAAGCATTCAATTGTAGATAAAAGAAAAAATAGGCCTCTATACAATTTACAGAATCAAGTTGGTTTGGTGACTTTTATTACTTGTCAAAAAAGAGAGTTAAGAAACCAGATATAATTTAAAAAATTTTACAAATATTTGTGGAAAATCTAGCAATATTTGGAGTAATTATTCTGAGTGTTATTTTTAAAAATGAAAGCACCTAGAACAACCTTGCCTTCTTTGTGTAATTTTTTTCATATTTCTCTTAGAAGAGGTGGTTCAGACTAGGAAAAGCAAAGGGATATTTTTATAAAATCCATATTTGAATCTCTACTGGTAGCTAGTTAGGAATATTTTGAATTTTCTTAGATGTTATATGAATAAATAGATCATCACTATGTTAAAATCTGGTTTATCAACAATATTTACTAAGAATTGTTGTTATTAGTAAATATTGTTCCATGTATAATCCCCGGTTGTAGCAAACTATCACTTATTTAAGCTAATAAAATATGGTGGGAAGTCTGAGTTGCAAAATATTTTGAACTAATTTTTATACAAAAGAATATTTTTTATGCAAAAGAATAGATTAGAATAAATCTGTAGGAAGTAATCATTGCGTGATAAAGTTTTGTGATACAGTCTTCTTTTACTAAAGAGATACATTTTAATTAGTGACTATTGGTGCTTCTTAGATACTTAGAGAATTTGAAAATAGTTGCCTCTGTGAGGTAATTCCTTCTCTTTGCAAACCATGCTTGCTGTGTTTGATCATTTTTTTTTTAGAAAATTGTTGGTGCAAAGAAAAATTTCATAAGATTTAGTAAGTTTTTACTGTTTAGCTCTTTCTATTCATTCCCATATAAGTCCATTGATCTAAGCCTTAATTATTGTCACAAAGATACTAGTTATGGGCTAGTAATAGAAAATATGTGGGGTCAAGGGAGTGAGAAAACTGTCACCTATGAATGGAACCCATGGGGAGCCAGTGTGATTATGTGACGTACCAGTAATGCAGGTTAAGAATTGAGCTTTGGAAACAACAGAGAGCTGGCTCCAGCCTCTACCTCACACTGGAATCTCGGGCAATAGTTTTCAGCTCTCTAGGCCTCAATTTACCCATCAGTAAAATAAATATGACACTAATAGCATATTCATCATAGGGCCATAGTTGGATTAAATGACATAATGCCTACAAAAATGCCTAGAAATATCTCTCAGGGTGGCTTCCTTAATTTCGATCACCTAATTTCCATCTTGGTGGTGACAGCCAAAAGCTCTGATCTCTTCTCTTACAGTCAGACTCATGGGCCTCACACCTAGTTACCATTGCCATGTGGGTGTAATGAAAACAGCTCAGATTTAGCATGTCCCACATGAAACCTTAAATTTTGCTCCTCATAATCCTATTTGCATGATCTACCTTATCTTTCCTATCTCAGTAAATGGTACCAGAGTTCCCCAATATAGGTATGCCAGAAACTTGAAATTCATCTTTGGTTCTTTATTTTCTCTCATCTTCCTCATCTAACTAATCAGTAAAACTTTAGAGTTCAGTCAAGTGGTTCACATATCAGCCTGCTCTACAAGCCCCATTTGCTCCTTTGTAAGCTTACTAGCCCACATCTACCGTGTTCTCTGCTACACAAGCTGAACTGTGAAGATACATCAATAGGGCTCCTGTGCCCTCTGGCTTCTGGTTGCTTTTTATGAAAAGGGAGACTTGATAAGGGTTAGGGGAAAGGGAAGAGAGAAGTCATGTGATAGATCCTCCTCCCAGGGAGGTAAAGTCTGCTGCATTGAGCTGCCTCTATCCCTTCATCCACAGTCATTGTTCTACTCAAGGTTGGGACTCTACATGATTATCTCTCTTTCTGGGGTCTGGTGACTACTTTGTCTCCTAGTCCCTTGAAGACTAAGGGTGGAAACAGCCTACCTCTAAATGCACAGTTTTGTAATAATCCTTTTGTAAATAAATCTTCCTCCTGGAATCATCTACTTTTGAGATTTCCTGTTTCTACTGGAATCCTCATGGATGCAGATACTGAACTTGGGCTTCCTCTATGATTAACTGTAACAAGGCACCCATTTTACTCTAATTGGTAACATCACACCTACTGTGTTGGTATGCGGGATAATGTGGAGCATGATCTCTTCTCGGAGAAACCTGACGTAACCTCTCTGTTACTGAATTCCTCCTCCAACTTCTGCAGCTCCTATAGGATTTATGCCTTGGAGAGGAAGGGTTGGAATGGGGAAAAAGAGCCACACTATGCATACAACTGACTGCTTCCTTCTCTTACTTTTATCTTCTCATTTTCAAGCCACTGGAAACAAAAGCAGGAAGAGTCTCCACTTCTTTCTTTCTGGTTGTGACTTCTTTCTAATGTCCTCCACATTCAGAAGATGTTTCCTTTCTCTGATTATCTGGAGCTATAATAGCTGGATTTTACTGTGAAACATGATTTATAAGAGAAAGGAATAAATAAACATGTTTTTAATATTTTCAAAATGTCATCACCAGTTGTTTATAAATCAGATGATATCACTCATTTTCTTAAACCCTTTACAGACTTCCCAATTGTGTGTAACATGTATACTTGCTAACATTACCTGCAGGTCCAGTGGGATCAGGCTCTTGCTTACATTTCCAATTCCACTTCCCAATATTCTCACCTGATAGCAGTACTTAACTCACACTGATCTTCTTTCGGTGTTTTTTTCTTAATATGCAAAGCTGTCCTAATTCAGGACCTTTGCACATACTGTTCTAAGCCTAGAACAATCAATTTCTACCACTCTCTGCATGGCTAAACTGTTCTTTTCCTCAGCTCTCATTTTAAAATTTGCTATCTTCTCTTACCACCTTCCCCACAAAACTGTCTTTTTTAAAATTGTTCTTTGCATTGTTTCTTGGATTATTTCCTTCATTGTGATTACTGTACTTGCCATTGTCTTATTCATGTCTCGAGTTTATTTTTTTTATTTATCACCAGATAAGTGATAAAATTTCAAGTTTATTTATTTATTTGTCCAGCAGAAGGAAGGCTTTTAATGTCAGGTATGGTCACCTTGTTTTGTATACCACTGTATTTCTGGCATCTAGCACAGTGTCTGACACAAGGCAAACCCACAATTAAGACTTGTAGAATGAGAATGAATGAAGTATGATACCCAGTATGGAATAGGTATTCAGTAAATCTGGATTTGTGTTGCTGCTATGAAATGAAAACCAGAAAGCTGGTATTGGTGCTGCCTGTCACCTACCAGACTCCATAAGGAAAGA
>PVJI01010183.1:0-61585 GCA_004026765.1 Micronycteris hirsuta
GGTGTTAACGTCATCACATTCTTGTGAAACAGAGCTCCAGAACTTTCCCACTTTGCAAAATTGGAATTCTACACCCGTCAAACAACTCCCAGCCCCACACCTCCCTTCTGCTTTCTGTTTCTGTGAATTTGATGGCTTTAGATACCTCATACAAATGGAGTCATACCGTTTGCCCTTTTGTGACTAGCTGTTTCACTTAACACAATGCCTTCCAGTTTCATCCATGTCTTAGCATGTGTCAGAATTTCCTTTCTTTTTTTTAAAGGTTTTATTATTTTTTTTAGAGAGGGGGGAAGGGGGGGAGAAAGAGAGGGAGAGAAATATCAGTGTGCAAGAGATACATCAATTGGTTGCCTCTCGCATGCCCAGGCACGTCTGCAACCCAAGCATGAGCCCTAACTGGGAATCGAACTGGGGACCTTTTGGTTCACAGGCTGGCACTCAATCCATTGAGCCACACCAGCCAGGGGTGAATTTCCTTTCTTTTAAAGGCTGAACAATATTCTTTTGTATGTATATACCACATTTTGTTTGTCCAATCATCTGCTGATGGACATTTGAGTTGTTTCCAATTCTTGGCTATGGTGTGTAATGCCGCTACAATATCGGTGTACAAGTACAGTATTTGTTTAAGTCCTTGCTTTTGATTCTAGAAGTAGGATGCTGGGTCACATGGTAATTCTATTTTTAATTCTTTGAGAAAGTACCATAACTTTTGCCAAGGTGGCTGCACCATTTTACATTCCTACCAGGAGACCACAAGAGTTTAACTCTTTCTTTCTTTCCCTTTCTTTCTTTCTTTCTTTCTTTCTTTCTTTCTTTCTTTCTTTCTTTCTTTCCTTTCTTTCTTTCTTTCTCTCTCTCTCTCTCTCTCTCTCTCTCTCTCTCTCTCTCTCTTTCTTTTCCTTCCTTCCTTCCCTCCTTCCTTCTTTTCTTTCTCTCTTTCTCTCTTTGGATAGTAGCCATCTTAGTGGGTGTGGGATGATAACTCACTGTGGTTTTGAGTTGCACTTCTCTGATGTTACTGACATTGAGCATCTTTTCATGTGCTTATTGAGCATTTGTATGTCATCTTTAGAAAAATGCCTATTCAAATTCTTTGCCCATATTTTAGTCCAGCTATTTGATTTTTCTGCTGTTGTTGAGTTGTATCCTAGATGACTCTATTGACTGTCCATCTTTAACATTTATAACTCTAGATTCTTACTGTCTTCAACCAACTTGTTCATCTCTCTTTCCTCGCAAGGGACAGATATTGGTGAAATGCCATAGGATATGTTTGCAAGAAATTGAATCTGCCATTGACTCTGACAGACTTTTTTCTTTTCCTTTTTTGCAGGCTGGCTTTTTTGCTGCAAGTAAGTGACTGGAAGTGAAGGTACATTGTTCAGGGTTTAATATAATTGAATGTCCATCATTTGAGAGAAATTGTGGAGTGGAGTGGGAGTCTTTTTCCTTCTAAAACAAGTGCTTCTTCAGGACTAACTATATACTGATCAACGTTCTAAGTACTTTATATGTATTAATATTAACACATTTAATCTGCAAGCAACAACCTTATGGGGCAATTACTAGTAGCATCCACATTTTAGAATGACGGAACTGAGCCAGAGAGAGCAAAGAACTCCCCTAAGGTCTCACACAGTTGAGGCCAGAGGCATCTCTACTTCCTGTCCCTTACGCCCCGAGCCACTGACTTGGATGCAGACCTTTTTAGTCTTTTTTCTATTACATAATATCATCCCAGGATGCTTTTCGTCTCTTATCTCCCCCCTCACCTTTCAACTGCACTTTCTGGAAACTGTTAACATTTCTTCTAAATGTTTTCCCTATCTTCTCCGTCACCGAAGACCTCAGTCTGCCCTGAGGTTCCCGCTTCCCTTGTATCTTCCTCAAGGGAAAGGGTCCCTCTCACAGGTCCTCGGGCCCTTGGACGGAAGGCGGGAATTAGTGTCTCTCTCCCTCTTCAAAGCTGTTGCCAGGCCACGGCAACACCTTCCACTGTTCCACCTTCTCACGTGAAATTCTCCTGGGCTTTGAGGCTCATGTCTCATTCCTGTGTCATCCCTGTCGTATGTCACCCTTCTGATCAGTCTCTGCGGTCACGAAAGATTTTGGCAGCAGGCCCACAGACTTTCCTCCAGACTTTGCAAACTGTCAACCGGGGTGACTTCCAGGTGCTGACCCTCCTGACCCACTGGCTCCTCTGATCTTGACCTTCAAGCCCAGTGTTTTTACTTGGCCACTACTTCACCATGCTGGCCTTTAAACAGCCCTGCCCTTTGATGTCATCACTCGGAACTGTCTCATCCCCAAATTTCAGACTCCAATGTCCTTCCAGTTTATTTATGCCCTCACCTCCATGAGTTAGTTCATGGAGGTGTTCAGATCCTACATTCTTCCATGCTCACCCAGTCTCTATTCCCCTCTTCACTTAACCATCTTTTCTGGTTAACCATCTTTTTTGGTTCCATCATCTAAACTATTTCGTTCATTAATATCCTCAGTAGTGTTTACACCCCTCTCCACCTTCTTTCCTCATGTTTTGTAGCGTGAAGTGTCTCTCTTTCCTTCAAATGCAAGCTGTGCCCTCACCCCCACCCCTTTCTCCGGGTGGTGCTCTGTCAGTCCTTCCCTCTCTGCTCCATATCTGACCCTCTTCCTAGTTCCCTGTGAACATGCTCAACTCTGCGTTCTCCATCTACCCTGACGCTGCTCCCCTATCCCAGCTTCTGTCCCACCCTGCCCCTTCCCCTTCTCTAAACTTCTAGAAAGAGAGTCTCTCTTATCTTTTTTAAATCTCTCAGTCCCCTGAAATTTGGCTTCTGTTCACAAGGAATTTAGGTACATGTGAGGCTGACTTAGGAACTTGAAGTAGTGAGTGGCTGGTTACTTGTACTGACTCCGTGGAGGAGAAGGCCAGGTTGTCTACCAAGAGTGCAGGGCAAGGAGCTGGATGAACTCGAGTAAGTCTGCGCATTGCATGGTGACATTTGCGATGTGTCTGAGGGGGAAAGAGAGTACAAAAGGATTACTGAGCACCGCTCTCTGCAACCTAATTGAAGGTTAACTTGCACAGTGCCAGGAACATAGAAGATACTCAGCAAAGGAGTTTCTCCTCCCTTATTCCCACTCTTTGGAGCTCATTTTTTCTCTTTGTACAGCACAGGGTTGGAACAAGTGATCACCAAATTCCTTCCAGCTCTGTCTTCCTACAACAGAGTTTCCCCTAGCAATATCTTGAGTTTGCAACTGCCTTGGAGACAAGCTTTTCAAAAACTGCCTACAAAAAGGCTTGTGTTCTTTCCACAAAGCATTCTTCACAAATATCAACAACAAAAATGTTTTTAAGAGACATTGAAACTCATTACGTAATAGCCTGTTATTTCATTGCATAATAGCTTGTTACCTCTTCCTGAGTCATCTAAACCTGTGTGTGTGTGGCGATGGTGGTGTGGGGGATTAAAGCAGTGATGTAATTTCCATCCAACTTAGTTTAGGTGTGTTTCAAAGGGATTTTTGGGATTTAGCACATCAACCTTAAGGAATAGCTACGATTTGGCCAAATTTTGGACTAAATTACAAAAAGCTGATGGTTTTTAGACAGATGGGGGCTTTTATGGACAGAACTGGACAAAAAGAATATGAAAAGAATGCAGAATTCAATCAGGCAGTAAAGAGATTAGTTGATTGCAGCCTAGGCTAGGGGTTGCTGAACTCCATCTACCCAAACTAAGCTTCTCCAAAAAGGGCCAGTGTGTTTGCCATTTCTAGAGACTGTATCATAATTCTGACCCTAAAAGATTTTCTTGTGATTTCAATATAAAATGGGTAACATTTTAATCTTGAGATTTTAGTTGAAAAATATACGAGATCTTGATTAAGTTTAAGTTTTTAAAGAATGGAAACATTTAACAGAATACTTATTTTTACAATAGCTTTAAGTTTATTTGATTAGAATTGTAACAGAAGAGCTTTAAGTGTTAAGAAAGTTTTTGCTTGTTATAGTTGTAAATTTGTCCTATAAAACATTGGAGGCACGTAAAATAAATTCAAGTATATTAAATTTATACATGCAATTTAAAATTAAGACTATTTAATCAAATAAATTTGTATATGGGGCTGACTAAACAACGTAGTTGGTCAACTAGAGTTTTCAAAAAATTGTCAGAGAAAATTTGAAAGTGATATTCTTACTTTACTAGTTTTATAAATATGGTCATAACTTGGACTGAAAGTAATGAAAACCAGGTTTGAAAATTTGTAACTTCACTAGTTCGAATATTAATTTAAGAGCCAAGTAACTAAAAATCCTTTCTGTTGACAAGGCCGCCATTAGGAACAGGAAAAACCAAGACGGGGGGATGGAGGCGTCTGGGTGTCTAGACCTGGGGCAGTGTCTGGCACTGCGCAATGGCGGTGCCAGGATGAGATGGCAGATACACAGGGACACGAGAGCGTACTCAAAATATTTTCTCTGACATTTTTATAACGCGAATCCTTTTAAAAATGCGTAAGTCCTTATCTTTATCTCTGCATGTCCTGATTTTACAAGAAACAGATCAGGGTTAAACCAGAACAAGGTAACATCCAAAACTGGATGAGACATTAGTTCGATGGGGAGTATTGATTGGCTTCTCAGCCGCCGGTGTGCAACGTTATCTCTCTGTCAAATGAGGTTCTTTTCTTGACTCTTCTAAAAATTGAGGACCAACAAGAGGTAAAGAAGAAATGAACAAAGTTCTTAAATAATTGGGAAAGTCAAATCCGTATTTATTTCTGGCTCTCTCAATCCACTTGGACAAAGCGGTGAAGTAGCAGAAGCAACTGTCTTTGAGGTACCCCAGGTTTCCCATTCTCTTTCCCCACTGCAAAGTATGCCTTGGTCTTCTCCACTCATCAGATTACACTCTCAGGGAGAATCTGACTGCTGGTTGGCATTTTAATGTGAATTTAAGTTTTTCTCTAAATCTTGTCTTCCGTCATACAGCGGAAGTAAGGTACAAGGCCGTTCTTCTCAGGGTGAGTTAAGTGGCTGCCACTTTCACGGAAACTCTTCAGGAGGGTGAGGTAGAGGTTGGGGAGCTCATGATGCTCATCTCTGCTGAGAGAGTTGTGTATGAGGAGGGGGTTCTCATAATAATTAGTCTGGAACTGTCCTGGTGGATGGGATAGATGGTGGTCCTATGTGCAGACTAGTAGTTCCTAAACTTGACTAGTCATTATAATTACTTGAAGAGATGTTTTTAAAACATTCTAGGTCTGACAATCCACATTCAAATTTTGATTCAAGTGCCTTGGGGTGCCGTTCATGGTCAGCCCCACTGGGGGGCGCTGTTGTGAGACCCGTGATGAGTTTACTGTCCTGTACTAATCAGGATAGAGTAAAGAAGTAGGTGTATACTTATTTATGGCTTTTAACTATTACACAGTTATGACTTAGGGGTGCAGATTTCCTCTACTCTTAACAAGTAAGCAGAAGCCCTAACTACTATAGGTTCTAATGATTTTTAAACAATTTGTCTTACAATTTCCCTCTATGTCTGTCTCTCTGATCATTTTCTTCTTCCTCTCCATATTTCTCATAGGCTGCCTGAAGCTCTTTTTTTACTGATGATCTATCCATATTGTTTTTATATTCTTTAGAAAAAGTAAAACTCAATATATCCCAATTAGTTATCAAGAACAAGGTGCTAACAGTCTCTCTTCCCATCCCAGATGAAGTGATAGAAATATCTGCTCTGTGCCAGACAGAAGGCTAGCAGTTTCACAGGTATTCTGCTTCACTTCATCAACCCTGAAAGGTTGGAGCTTGACTTGGAAAAGTTAACTGTATTGCCTAGAATGAATCTGCTCAACACTGACTAATTTTAGTTATTTTTACCACCAGCAAACATTGATTGAGTGCCTCGCCCAGGCAGGGCACCCAGCCTAGTCCAGGCGGTCCTGAGCTTGCTAATTAGATCACGCTGCTCTTTCCTTGGTACATTGCGTCTGGTGGTATTGATTAAAACCAACACATTAAAAACAAACCTTGAAAACTTTAGATCTTTGTTTACCTTTTAAAAAATTTTGTATTCTCTTTAATCTCACAAGTCATAAAATTTGAAAAATGAAAAAAAGCACAAAGGAGAATCTAAAGATCATCAATCATTTGTTAATCAGAGAAAATCACTCTTAACTGTTTCATGTATCTCTGGTGACTTGCTTCTTGCTAAACACAGATACTTATAGTATTCTTATACATTAACAACCCAGATTGGGCCATTCCAAATTTATTTGTCATTTTCTGTGTTTTACAGTGGTTGTTGCATGTATAATGGCTGTATGGACTAAGGTTCCATTTTTTAACTGACAATAACTTATTTATTTAACCATTCCCTGATTATTGATTACTTGGGCTGTTTCTGTTTCCACTTTTGAAAACAAGGCGTGTTAGAGAGCAGACTCGTGGCTGACAGAGGGGAGGGTGTTTGGGGGACTGGAGGAAAGAGGGGAAAGGATTAAGAAGTGCAGAGCGGCACTTACAAAATTGTCATGGGGACAGAAAGTGCAGCATAGGGAATACAGTCAATAATACTCTGATAACTATGTATGGAGCCAGGTGGGGACTGGAAACAACAGGGAGAACACTTTGTAAAGTAGATGACTGTGTAACCACTATGCTGTACACGGAAACTAATACCAAATAATATTAAAAGCAAACTGTTGTTGAAAAAGAAAAAGAAATAAAAACAAGGCTGTGTTATCTACCCCAGCTGTCCTTTAAACATTAAGGCTATAGGCAGATAGTTTTAAACACGGAAAAGGTCAGAACATATGTCAGCACGATCCCATTCTGAGATGAACTGTATCCCACCAGAGATGACGGGGAATGGCAGCAAAAGCTCGGATGGTGAGCACTGATTATATGCAGCCCTAGGTCTAAGACTTAAAGACGGAGAAAGGTGAAAGAATAGCAGGCAAATATTAAACATTCTGATAAATTAGAAATAACACAAGTGAAAACATTGGAGAAGAGAAAAGGAAAAGAGAAAGTAAAATAAGAGCATTGATTGGCATGTGGGTAGTGCATAATAACAAGTGGGATTCAAAAGATACTATTTAAAGTTTAAATCAGTTGGAAGGGAAAGGGGGGATTGTGACCATTAAAAAAAGTATTAGTATAAAGGTAAACAGCATAGTAAAAATGAAAACTATCTTAAATATTAATATATAATAATAATAATAATAATAATAACTTTTTCTTATATTTACAAAAATCAACATATTAAGGATAATCTAAAAACTCATAAAAACAGTCTCCTAAGAGGGCTGGAGGCAATGAAAGTGAAAGAATAGAAATGGAACAGAGAATTATCTGAGTTTACTTTTGACTTTTGAACTATATAAAAATTATACATATTCAAAAAAGTTAAATCCAAAGAATAAAAAGGACAAACATTAAAATCGATTGTAAATGGAAACAGATAAACCTATACCTATCTATCAAATTGTGTATCAAGTATAACTACATAGAAAAAGTTCAAGTGTATTTTTTAATACACCTTTATAGAATATATTCGATGAACAGAAAGAACTTTAAAGAAATATTTCACTGTACTTAGGTTTTATTTGTGATAGCAAGTGATACTGAGATTACTTTGTGTATATTGAAGCATACAGAAAGTGAGAAAATACCTTAAACCTTTGGGAGATGGGGGTTCTCATGGTGGGAGAAAATAAAATATGTAAAATAGAAGAAAGAGAAGAAGATTTCTATGATATTGGGTTTGAATTAGAGGGATACACTTATGATTTTTTGAAAAAAATAAAGTTTTTGTCCCTGCGTACTGGAAGGGTCTAGAAATAGTGATATCCCACCAGCAATGAGCATACATAGGAGCCAGATCTTGGTTTTTAGATATCATTCTTCATTGAAAATAACGAGGGCTCCTGGAAGAAATAGCTGACTCCAGGTCTGAGGCAGGAAAACTACAAGGTGAGCCTAGAATCACTTGGGCCAGAAAGTAAAGAAGTGGTCAAAGACCACTAGCATGATGTTGAAATTACTATGTAGAAACTAGACTAACGGGGCTCCCATTGGACAAGTTTGAGTCTCTTTAAGCATCTAAAAGAATAATAACAATAATGGGGAAGAAGGATTTTTTAAAATGACAGCTACTAAATGTGGAAAGAAGGATAGAAATAGAAAATCACCAGACATAATAACACTGCATATACTTTGATAGGGCCCTGGATTTAAAATACATATGTTATAAAGACCATCCTGGGGCCAGCTGGGAACATTTTCATTGAGTTCTGCATTAGACAGCATTGAATCAACGTTAAATGTGTCGAGTGGAGCGTTTGTGGCTTGAGGAGAACGTTTTGTCATTAGGACACAGAGGCTCAAGTATTTAAAGGCAGAGTATCATAATGACTGCAGCATAGTCAGATGGAATAGCAAAAATAAGCCTATACAATGAGAGTGATAAAGTAAATGTGGCAAAAGGTTAGCAATTGATGAGTCCAGGTGAAGATGTATAGGCGGGTGTTCATTATGCAGGGCGGGGCCAATGTGGGTTTACAGTTGTTCGTATGGAAAACAATGTAGTGATACAAGAATAAACTGTGTGTTCCATGTACTCACAACTGGAAACCGACATTTGCCCCACTCTGTATTGTAACTTTGACATTTTTGAAAATAAAAAGCAGTGTGGTGGACAAAAGCCGTTTCATTAAAGAAGAAAAAGACCTAATAAGACAGTTAGGTATTATAAAATTATAAAATTACAACATCACTATCTTTAAATCTCTAGTCGTATAATAGATCTAGGCAATGATTGTCAAATCACTGGTAAAAACACCAGGTGAAAAGTTGATGAGAACATGTAAAACAGAAGGATGAGACTGAGAACACTCGAATCCACTCAGCAACGTAAACATCACTCAAGTGCACGGGCCTTAAGCACGTCTGAAGTGATTTACTTCAAATGTGAAGCAAATATGAAGCACTCAGAGCCTCCTGTAGAGCATTCTTGCCCCCCGCCCAAACCTGAACCGAATCAAGGCTTTAGCTCTACCAGTTTTCAGAGGATGCAGAAACAGAATAAACGACACAAGAAAAGTACGAGCAGCCAAATCCAGAATACAAGAAATTCTACAGGACAAACAACCTGATTTTTTTTCAACAAATAAATTGCATAATGAAGAAATTGTTACAGATTACAGAGACTTAAAAGAAATAACAATTAAATCCGACATACAGAACTTTTTGGATCCAGATGTAAATAAACCATAAAAGTAATTTTTGACATTTTGAAATTACACATAAAAGGGTATCAGATGATATTAAGAAATTATTTACAACTAGGATGCTAAAAGAAGGTAATGTTAACTTTAAAAATCCTTCTTTGTTGATTTAAACTAAGGAATTTGAGTCAAATGGCAAGATGGCTGGTATTTGCTTTAAAATATTTCAGCAAAACAACAGCGGGGTTAATGAACAAGAACTCAGCAAAGTATTGATAAGCAATAGAGCTGGGTGGTGGATACATGGTGGATTATTACATTATTCTCTTTTCTTTTGTATGTGTTTGAAAATTTACATTCTAAAGGCATTCAAAAGCTATAACAAAATTTGAAATACATATATTTTTGTATACCTTTCTGATTATTTATTAGATAAAATCTGAAAGGGAAATTGTGAGGTCAGAGAGTATACATGTTTTGAGAAATTTTGCTATCTATTGCCTAATTGCAAAAAAACCACCCTGTTTTTAATCAAAATTTTATAATTATATAGTAGTTTTCTCAAAAATATTTCATTCCTATCAAAGAAATCTCAAGCATTAATGAGCACCTGGAGTAATTTTTATTTCTTTTGTTACTTGCCAAGGGAAAATTGTCAATGTCTCTCGTGATGACGGTCCTTATTCTCACGAATTATCCCTCATTACTGCCTTGTGGGCGCGGAACTCGTCACAGGTCTGAGCAGGCGCTCTCACCAAATAACACTTCGGTTTAGATTTGGACTAAGAAGCTGAGTGGGCTTCCGTTATTCTACCTTTTTAGTTCAGAGAATTTAGGCTTTATTTCTTACACCACACGTGTGACAGAGATATTCCATAATGTCTGAGGATCACTGAACCATGACTCCTTTCCTGAGGGAAGCTGTAAAGACTCAGCATGGGTGGAAGTTATGCCTGGGGAAAAACAGAAGGATCAAAGCAGTAAGGAGGATAGTGTCTCAGGCAAAGTACGACAGTCGGCACTCTAAGGAACAGGGAAGTGGGAAAGAAGCAGTTCTTCCTCAGTGCCCACATGTTAATGATTTGCCAACTTTGGCCAACATAAAAGTTATCTTAGTGGCAAGAGAGAAAAACATAAAATTCTCAATAACTCCCATGCCTACTCAATTACTGTCCATCTCTACCTGCCCCTCACCTGCCAGGGCTGCCCAGTTATCGAAGATTAAATTGGCAGTTTTGGAAGTGCCACTTGGATTTGTTCAGGCACTGTTGTGCAGTAAGTATGTCAAATGGTCAGTCAACATGCTCTGCTTAACAGCCATAAGGTACCAAGTGAGAAAAAAACATGCATATTGGGAAACAGTTTTGTCACAAAATTTAACTTCAAAGGTTGTGTGAATACTCACTGATTAATGTGATTTTGAAAGGCAGTTTGTACCTTCTGTTTGTAGACCCAAAATGTTGTGTGGAGAATCTCTTCATGGCATATGGGGGTTGTTGATTCCCCAGATATTCCGCCTGGCATTTGAACTGGTATCACCTCATTGTGCTAGGTTAGTTTCTGTCTCCTAGTTTCTTCTGGGGGAATCTTTGTTATAAGACCTGTTGTCAGTGGAGTCTTCACAGGAGTGTTGATGTCCCTGCAGACGGAGGTTGGAGTGCTAAGGAAATCAGCTGGCAGCAGTTCCGATCTCAGACCCTCTGAAATATCCAGCTCCGTGCAGAGGTGTAGGTCCTCTCTCTTCACCTAAGATCTTCGAAGACCTGACTTTCTTGGAGTTGTCAGAGTATTTTCATCAGTCACCTCAACAGCAAACCCATAGACAAATTTATTTGGATTCAAGATTCTGGTTGAAATGAAATAAAACCAATTAAAGCCAGCTTCCATAAAATTTAAAAGAAGGAAAAAAAAAAGACAGACAAAAAGAAGGGAGAAGGGGAGGATGGGAGGAAGACATTTTATAAGGACACAGAGTTTCTTACAAAGACCAAGGGTACATTTGCACCTGAGCTTCAGGAAGGAACTGAGATGCAGGAGTTGGAAAGTCAGGGAACTCACTCTTTTTCTCTCATCGGCTTCATTGGTTTTTAGTAGACCATGCTTCTGAATTTACATGTACAACTACCCTTAGAGACTGCCTTAAAATCTTAGTGCCAATCTCATTGGCTCAGCTTGAATCACGTGTTACCTTCTGGCCCAATCATTGATGGCCAGAGTGGAGAGTACATATTATGACTATGGTCACCCTGTGTAGCTCCCAGAGAGGGAAGAATAAGCAGGGAAGAAGTATGTACTAAAAGGACTACCACTCATCTTGTGCTGTGTTATTGTCTGGATGTGTTTACCCCCCATTCTAGGCCATCTTTTTTTAATTTGCCACTGTACACTAAGTACTTGTGATGGGCATGGTTGTGAGTTGGGTGCCTTAGAGACACAAAGAAGAGTCAGATAGGTCCTATCAGCTTGAGAAAACAAGGCATGTAGAAATTAAAATTGAAATCATATGAGGTCTGTCCAGAAGGTATCTGGCCATATAATATGAAAAATAGACATTTATTGAAGAAGATAAAAGATATCAGAAACATTGTACATAGGACAATGACGCCTCAGTCCCCTTCAAAGTAGGCACCTTGAGACCTCACACAGTTCTCCCAATCAACTGCCGCCCCATCGTATTTTCTTCAATCTCATCGATGGTGTGAAATCTCTTCCCTTTCAAAGGTGATTTTAGTTTTGGGAAAAGCCAGAAGTCACAAGGTGCCCAATCTGGGCTGTAGGGGGATTAAGTCACCTGGGTGATTTGATGTTTTGCTGAAAAAACTCCACATGAGATGTGAAAGATGAGCAGGCAAGTTGTCATGATGAAGCTGCCAATCACCAGTTGCCCATAGCTGCAGCCTTCTGAATCATACAAATAGTTTCCATGGAGGAATGTTCAAGTTCAACACAAAATGTGATGCAGATTCGTTGCTCTACTTGCTCAGTCATTTTGAATGCAATGGCCACACAGTACACATGCTCACTCGGTAGCATCTACCACCCCCACTGACTAGTACAGTGAAGTTGTCATTGTTCACACATGCGCATCCCAGTCCACTCTCCTTGGCTGCCAGGTGACATTGGTGTTGAGCAAACTGTTCTTGTTATATCGACAATGGCTGGACTTTTTCTGGATAGACTTTGTATTACATTAATATATAGATTATTATATTACTTCTAGTATATTGTGTTAATGAAATAATTATTTATGATATTAATAAAATTAAAATAGAAATTAAGTTAGAAATGAAATTGCCTTCCAAGGTGTTCAGCAGAAATGACCATGGTGAAAACTAGCACAAGTCAGTTTGCAGAGGCTGTGATTGGAGGATCACAGCATGTCTTTCAAGTCATTTGCCCAGCCTTCCTTTCAGTTGAGGAGTCCCATTTACAATATTGGTGGCAGACAGTCCAGCAGACTCTGCTTGAGTACGTTCAGAACGCTTTGTGGGGCAGAAAGCCCTTTTCATGGTTACTCAATGTGACTTATTAGATTGTTCTTCCTTGTAGTAAAACAAAATAAGCTGCTCATCATTTCTGATCATTGATTCTATGCCCGAGCATCCATTATATGTGACAGCCTAGTCAATATTTGAAAAATTATGATGCCTTCCTCTCCCTTCCCTGCCCCAAAGAGTTGGCTATTTTCTACCCTAAGTCTTCCCAAATTATACAATGGTTACTTAGGAGACCTATTTATATTTCTCTTGAAACTTGTTCCCCTCATCAGAATCTTTTATCTATAGCATTTTTAAATTGGGGAGCCAAACCTGGACACTACATAGGGCTTGGCCTATGTAGATTATAGAGAGAACTCAATGTGGCATTTCTTTGATTGTGGTTAAGAATGATGGATGGCTTTTGGAGATCATGGGTCTATGTCTAACAGAAAATCAGGGTGTTTTTATTAAAATCAGATTTCCACCCAAATGATAGCTAACCTGATGCTCTCTCATGAAATGCTGTTTGTAGAGCACTGGTTCAAAGTTAACTGAGATTATTTGTTAAAAACGATGAATTAGGGCTCTTTATACTATTGAATCAGAGTCTCTGGGTGTGGAGTCTGGGGATCTACCTTTTTACTAAACTTTTCTGATGTTTCTTACATACGCTAAAATTTCAGAACCATCAATATGGTGATTAAGAGTACAGGATTTCCCAACTTTAAGCTGTGTGACTGTGGAATTGTGATTGGTCTAAAAGGATATTAGTGGTCTCATTCCTTCTGCCATTGATTGGTTTAGGTATGAGTAAGTGACTTGACCCTGAACAATGAAATGTGAGGGAAATCTGCAGGGACCTTCTGGGTAGGGTTTTCCTAACCAATAGAAAGAGTGTAGGAAGTGTATTTTTTTAGATGTTGTGAAGTCTCTGTGTGGTACCTGGAATCACTGCAGCCATTGTGTAAATATCAGGGGAGATGCTGCCCACATGTTGAGAATCGCAAAGTGAAAAAATGAGTCCTCTGTGGTGGTGTTACACTGCTCAGTCAGCCAACTGTGGGACCAGCCATTCCTCACCAATGGTTGTGAGATAGGTGACCCCTGATACTGAAGCCTGATTTAGTTAGGTACTCTTACTTGCAGCTGAAAGCATTCTAGTGGATGTAGCATGTAATGCCCTTAGCATAAAGCTTAAAACATAATATTTGTATAACAAATGACAGCTGCCATTGTCTTATCATTATTATTAACAGAAATAGTGGAGTTCTTGTCTATGAAATTTAGGACAGAGATCATAGTGTCAATCCTATTATAAGACACATCTCAAAAATATTTTCTGAAAGTTTGCAGTGACTTTCCTCGTTTCCCATTATTCACTTAAGAGAATTAGAATCATGGTGGTTCAGTGTATATCAGATCTTCCTAGCCTTGAGGTTTTCACAAATTTGCAAAAATTTTCAGCCTTTTAAGTTTTCACTTAAATTTGGCCTCCTCTAAAATATGGTTATGATTTGAATAGAAAGAGGTAGGCTTCTGTGTTGATGATCAGAACACATCACAACTGAGAATTATTCTGGGAACAAGACTAATTTCATGATTTGTCATGGGTGGTCCCAAGGTAAGCACTGTAAAGGCATCTGGAGGGCAGCTTTTGCATGTAGGAGTTGGAAATTTGTCCCGTAAATTCCGGGAGATTTTTGTCTGGTGAGGCATCTGAGACAGTTAGCTGAAGTTAGGTGCCCTGCCCAAGGTCATTCAGCTATGGTGTGACCAGAGAGGGATTAGAATTCATAGTCACAGTGCCTGGAATTCCTGTGCGTGACTAGACTGGGCTTCGTGATGTTACTTGGGTGCAACGGTAATTACTATGGCTACAGTGTTTCCAGAGAACAAGGGGAGGGACAGCAGCGGAGTCAGAGTGTGGTCCAACTCTCTTATTTTATAGAGGAGGAAATGGACATCCATAGAGGTCAAGTGACGTGTCGAAAGTTACATGGCCTGCAAGGGGCATATAACGACTTCTGTCTTACGATGCTTGACTTCTTTCTTTTTCCCCTTTATCATTTCTGCTGACTTTATTTAAAACTTCTCGTTCTAGAATTTTGTGACACAAGAGCTGCAAACATTTGACAAAATTGTAAAATGGACTGCATTCTCTTAGTAGCTCCATTGCTTAATTTTCACTTTTTCTACTGTTCAGTTGTATCAGAACTTCCTCTATTTCTTTTGAATTCCTAGCAGATGTGTGAGGCCAGTGCTTACTTTCATGGCTGGTGTATCAAGCCGTATTCATTCATTATGTCCATAATGTAGAAAGGCTGACTTTTTTGTGGCTCCAGAAACAAGCGTATTACTTGGAATTTATGTTATATTACTTGTATATATGAAATGAATATTACTGGATTGAAGAATCTTATTTTTTTAAGAGGTTCATTTCATTTCCCTTTACTCTAATCTTCTTATTCAAAGCACTGAGAATTCCGAGTATATTGAAGTAGACTCAGTTTCTTTGCATTATTTCTGTATTCAATTGTTAAATTCTTTTATTACGCTATTGAGTGTTTTTTAACTAAATTAACATGGCTCGCATGAACCACCTTGTTCCTGTGGAAGTCATGTATGAGAACATGAGATTTCTTATTACAAGCAATCCAAGCAATGCGACCCTAAGCAAATGTATAGAGGAACTTAAGTAGTACAAATTTACTACAATAGTAAGAGTGTGTGAAGCAACCTACGACACCACTTTTGTGGAGAAAGAGGACATTTGTGTTCTTGACTGGCCTTTTTATGGAGCACCACCATCCAAACAGATTGCTGATGACTGGCAAAGTCTTAATATAAAAATTAAGTTTTGGGAACAACCTGGTTGTTGTATTGCTGTTCATTGTGTTACAGCGCCCGGGAGAGCTCCGGCGCTTGCTGCCCGAGCATTAATTGAAGGTGGAATGAAATATGAAGATGCGGTACAGTCTGTAAGACAAAAGCAGTATGGAGCTTTTAACTGCTAGCAACTTTTGTACTTGGAGAAGTATCACTCTAAAATGTGGCTGCACTTCAAAGACTCCAACGGTCATAGAAACAACTGTTGCATTCAATAAAACGGGAGCCTGGTGCCATTGCCTTGGAAGTGGAACTTGAGACAGGACCTAATTTGCCATACGCATTACCAACATGTTGGCTTGGGGAATAAGTCTAATGAAGCTTCCATTGGAGTATGGAAAAGCAGTTTTACCAGGCCACAGGCTTGAAAGAATTGCAACCTCTATGTTTGGGTTACGATCAAACTATTTTGACACTTAGCAAAAGATGCTTACTGTTCATCATTTAACATATGCTGATCATTTGTGCCAACTGACTTTTCCTGAAATCATGCATATTGAGTTATATCTTTAAATCTATTTCCGTGCCAGAATTTTATCAATATATAAAAAATTTGGAAAGATTAGGTGCCAAAATACCCATCACAATTCTTGTATAATTTTAGTATCACCCAGAACTAATATCCCAGGAACTCTGAATCACCTGGACCTAATGCGGTTTATCCCTTCGGTCATTTCAAATGTAGAAAGTAGAACCTGTATGGTTATCTGTCTGCTCACTTTATGTTTACATCTCCCACATTTATGCAAGTAAACATTGGGTTTGTTCAACTTTTTAAAAAATTTTGTATACCAAGTCCTAGTGATTATTTAATGTCTTTCTATAAATCTCACTTTGTGCTGTTATGGACAGCCTCCATTTGGAAATCTACGCTGTATCGAAGCACATGTCTTTAATGTCTCCAGACAAAAAGCCCGTCAGTTATTTTTAATGTTTGCACCTGAGGGGTAACTTAACAGCGAGGCCCTGAGGAAAGAACGGGGGCTGTTAAGTATATTCATTAAAATGTTGCCTTTGTCTTGTGCAGAACATGTAAAATATGCTCTTTAATACATATTTTAAAGGGTAGAGATGCTTTATTATTGTAACTTAAATAATTCTCAATCATAAACATTTTTAAATTTTTGTATTTTTATACTGTCTGAAGTTGTTTGCCAATTTATTTTTGTATGAAGTGTGATTTTTTCCTTCCTACCTTATCTTGCAAAAAAAAAGTTGATTTTTGCTAATGAATTGAGCAACTCTCTAATGTCTCATATGCCTTTTGAGCTGTGTAACTTCATATTTGGATACTTGATAATTTGTTTTATTATTCATAATTGATAAAATGGAGACATGTATTGATGTTAGTTCAACCATGCATTTATACCATCTGGGAATGTGTGGTTACAGGTCTGTGGGAGAAATAATTTGTCAGTGTTCATTCACCAGCTCATAAAATTCTAGCACAAGAGCTTAAACATTTAAATAATAATGAGATAAATTTATCATTAAGAAAAGATGAGGCAGTTCATGCCACTCTGGCAGTTACAGATGAGAAAGTGGGGGTCAAGGTCGCACAGGTAAAAGCTCTATAGCTGGGAATAGAGGCCAGGTCCATTTGAATTTAGAGCCTTTGATGGAGTCAAATTAAAAACGGAAATGCACTTTAAACCTATACAATCTTATTAACCAAAGTCACCCTAACAAATTTAATTAAAATAAAATAATAAATTAAGAAAGAAGGGCTGGAAACCCTGATGAGTTTACTGATACAGAGAAATAACCTGGGGCTTCAGGTCCAGGTCACAGAGGACAGTGCTGGGCATGAGGTCACCTGGGGCGTCTACAGAGGTAGCAACGGCACTGAATTCTCAGAAAAACAATCACTAGAAGTCAAGAGAGTTGCCTATTACACAATACTACCTAGAGTTGGCCCCATTTCTGGATATCAGCCAAAAATAAGTTTGTTTTGGAAGGCAGCATGGCACCATCCACCAGCTAGTTAGAGATACCGGCTAGGGGCTGAGATCTTCAGACTGACGTTTCATTCGCAAAAGGAATTGTGCTCTTGAATCCTGTGTCATGGGGAGAAGGAGCCTCACTCAGTTTTGACAGATGTCATGTAGAGAGCGGTTTAGAGCATAGGCTATGGATTTACAGTTGGTGTCTCTAGTCCCCGGGGCGCCAGTTCCCAAATATGTGACCTTTATCCAGTGACCTTCATCTCTACATTCTCCGAAAGGGATAATGATGGCACTTACCTCGTAGCTGTGTTGTGAAGGTTCAGGGAGGTGGTGCATGTAACACACTGGCCTGCAGCCAGGGCGCTCAGTAGATGAATATTCACAGCTGTCACCATCGTTAGGGTCGTTATTCTGGTGGCTCCTCCTGTTAAATCTGGAGGGCAGGCCTACGCTTTTGCACTTCCTCTACAGATCTGCATTGCATTCCTACTTTCTTCAGGAAGTCACACAAGTTTCCTGGACTTTCCTGTCATGATAGAAAGCCAACAAGAGAGTGTGCGTCCCTGTGCATTCCCGCGCCACATAGGAAATAGCAGAGATGAAGAGAGAACGCCTGCCCCCCGCCCTGGGCTGTGTGCTGTGGTCACTCACGATGCTTTTGTGAAAGTAGATTGGTCTCTGGGCCAGATTTAAAGCCAAAATGCCATGTTCTTAAAAATGACCATGAAAGTCCTTTGTCTTATTTGTGCCCACGGGATTTTGATTTATAGAGGTGACTGAGTGATGGCACAGAGAAGCCAATAGCATTGAAAGAAGAATTTATCACTCAGTTCTCTAGGCGGTGGGCATGTCATGTCACACGGGCCACACAGGAGCACCAGGCTTGGTCAGGAGGCAGAAAGGAATGAGAGGAAAATGCAGGCCAATGCCTTTACTGGGTTTTCTGCAGAAAGGGCTGGGCAGAGTAAACAGCTAAAACTGGCGAGTGTCAAGAATTCTGGCTGGCTTTGGGCTACAGGAGTGGTTTCTAGTTGCCCTGTACGTGGCCCTGGGTTGATTCAGAGCAGAGGAACCTGGCTGAGTGTGTGAGAGGTAGATAAAGGAGGTGGTGGAGGGGTACGGGCTCAGGTTTGCATACACACGGTTTGCATAGGAAAGGTGTGTTCATGGGGAAGATGTTATCTTCAGTAATTAGCCAGCCCTGGGAGGGGCCCTCTCTCCCCAGACCTGGAAGGTCCCCAAAATGTCAAAACATCATAAGACACAGAAAATTTTTATAAAACATACTTAATGCACTCATTTACCTGGTCCCTACTATCATTCCCTGGTTCCCTGACCTTTAATGTTCCCTGAAAAATTGATGAAGTCATAGGCATCAAGGTCAAGTGCACAGGTCAAGCTGTTCCTGGTAGAAAAGCAAGACTTGTATGATGTGGTAGATGCTGAAAAAATAGCCTTCAATTATCTGTGAGGTTCTGTGGTGTCACACAATTTACAATCTGCTTATAGTTTATGAAGAAAAGAAAAAGAAAAGAAAAGAAAAAGAAAGAAAAGAAAAGGAAAGAAGAGAAAGACAATGACCAAGACAAGCCTTGGGGAAAAACCTACTGCAGCCTACTGTATCTTTTGGTGGTGCTACCAGGCAACCAGCAAATTCCCATCAGCCCCGCAGCTGTCTGTTACAGATTTAGATCTTCAGTGTGCAGTTTTAGAAAGGAGTCTATGTTATAATTGCAGATTTTACCAGATAAAATGAGACAAAGGCAAATACCACTTAACTCCCACCCACACAAGAGCATTTGTGTTGTGAATTATTCTCTGTATCTGATTTTCTTTTATGGCAGCTATTTTTGAGTAGGTGTAAGAGATTTTAAAAGCTGAATCACATCTCATAGTGCAGCGTTTTCCAGCTAGGTCTTAACCGATGCATATATTCTCGAGCCTTGAGCTCACACAGAATAGAATTATGGTTCACGCTTATCTGCACTTGTCACGTAAACTGGAAGCCCAGGCTTTGGGCCTGTTTTATTACCATAGACTCATACCTGGTCTCCAAGACATTGTTCCTATTGCAATTCATCTTGCATATGTTTATGGGTGACTTGCTGATACAGGCCTTTGGGATTTTGATACAGTAAAACAAATCTTGAGACCAGAGTGTCAAAAAGATTGTGTTTATTCTCAGTGCTGCACAAGAAAAACTTCATTCTTTCCAGCAATACTAGTCATATATGTTGCTTTGATCTCCAACATGACCTCTGACTATTTATTGAGTATCTAATAGGTTGTAAGCTCCTCGGGGCCTCTTCATATTTTCGTGTCCTTCTCACAAGCAGTTAGCGGTGTTAGGCCATACTGGACGCTAACATTAACAGTGGATTAGGTTATTGTCTTACTGCAGTGTTTCTCAAGGTATGCTGCATGGTCCGTCTAAGGTCAGAAAGGGTCCATGTGATGGGCATTGAATGAGTAAATCAGACAATGCAAGATCGTTCTATTCTAGGGTTCCTGGATTGTCACTATTGCATACTATGGCCTACCTTCTAGTAAATAAGTGAGTTTATTAAAGGTTTCTAAAATTAGGTACTTATATATTTTGTTTTGCTGAGTATTCCACTAGAGAATTCTACAGTATGTTGAGGATTCCACTGAGATAGCTTGCTCACATGCAATACTGTCAACACTGTAAAACTCCCATTGCAATGCACGTACGTAGGCAGATAGTTGCATTTCCCAGGCAGATAGTTTTTATCATTGCATCGCAGATTCTACCTTGAGTTGATCGTGATTTTCAATTGCTACTCTTCTTAATTTAATTAATATTTTTGAATTTTTACTTTTGTAGTCTTTGTTATTATTGAGACTTTTGATTGGAAAGTGGAATTGGTGGAATATAAGGACCACAGGAACTTTTGCCCTGCCTAAGCTGTCCCCAGTCAAAAACCATGGAGAGGTACGGCTCTGGACCTGAGTTTCCACGCTGTGGCTGATGCGATCCACTGTGAAGTACAGTGCAAACAACTTGTTACTAATAACAACTGAAATACCAAGTTGTGAAGGATTTATTTTTCTATTATACTGTTCTCGCTTACTGCTTTTGATATGCTTTCATGAATGGGAGAGAAAGGAGAGAGAATTATAAAACTGGAGATTGTGTCAACCTGAAGCTGCCTGGTCAAAGCCACATCCTGCAGTGAGGGACTTGCTGATATTCTTAGCACTGTCAATTGCCAATGATTGCAGTGCTTACGAGCTGTGACTTCATGGCTTTTTCAGTTTTATTTTTTTACATTTCTTTCTCCCTGAGTTTGAGATGTGAGTTATTGAGGGCATTAGGAATGTTCCCATTTCCCTCGGCTCCATGTTCTCTTACATTTTATTCATGGGCAAATTTGTAATACAGAAGAGGCAAGGGAGCTGAGATCATTTCCTAGAACTACAGTGACGCTCACCAAACTAAGGCCCCTGGAACAAAGTTGTGCCTGAAAATTCATACCACCATTTTTATTATTTATCAGGAATCTGCATATTATGTATCTTCTATCTTAAACAAATAATGACTGTGTGCTTATTCTTAAGTAGAACTTATACCATTAATTGATTTAACAAATATTTCTGTGCTGGATGTAAAACCGTCAATAACATAGGCACGAGCTTGTGCCTCCTGAAGCTTGTGTTGTGCAGGGGTGGTGGGGGGAGGGTGATGATGATGAAGGTGGGAGGCAGGAGGGCGTGAGGGATGGGGCCAGGGGTACAGATAAGTAAGCAGGCAATAGAATGCATGGTGTTGAGAGCCCTCGTGGGGTAAGTCTGGAGTCCCATGGTGGCACATAGGAAGGGGCACAGAACCTCAGTTTGAGAGACTCACAAGGAACTTTTTAGGAGGGGAGTTGTGTCTAAGTTGAGATGCAAAGAGTAACAAACAAACTGACTTATGATATTGCCTATGGAGAACGAGTCTAGGAAAAAAAAGAAGGTTATTTTTTCAAAATATGGTATTGAATTTTAATTATATTTGCTATGTTTTCTTATAAGGTATAGATATATTTTCCCTTATAAGAACTTTGGAGCCTTTAAAAGTCCTATTTCATCACTCGCATTTGTAAAATGTTTCTGAATTCCACTTCTCATTCCCATTTAAATCAAAATGGCCCCATGTATTTTACCTGCCAGAAAATAGGGTTTAAAATTTGCCACAATCTGTGTACCTCCCACAGGAGAGCACCTTTCATGAAAACAGCACTGTCAGGTGTATCCCAATGAGAAAAGAAGATTGAGATTTGTTCATTCTACACCGACTATTGACTGAGCACCTACTATGTACCAAGCTGTGTTCTGTGTGCTGGAGCACAGCAGCGACCAAAGAAACGTCTCTGGCCTCATGGTCCTCACGTTCTACTGAGGGAGATAGATAAAAATATGTAAATGCACAATATGTCAGGGAGGGATGGGTATTATTTAAAAGGCAGGTAGAGAGTTCTGGAGTGGGAAGAGGCTATCTTAGGTGGGATAATTTTAGGTGGGATATTATAGGTGGGAGAAGCTCTTATAATAAGGAGACAACTTAGAAGGGATCTGAATGAACTGGAGGAGTGAGCCATACAGCTCTCTGGAGAAAGAGTATCCCAGGTGGTGAGAGCAGCGAGTGTAAAGGCCCTGAGGTAGGAATACGAGGTCTGTCCAGAAGGTATCCAGCCATGTAATATGAAAAATAGACACATTTATTGCAGAAGATACAAGATAAAATAGATAGTATACATAGGATAATGACACCTCATTCCCCTTCAAAGGAGGCACCTTGGGACCTCACACAGTTCTCCTAGTTGCCATCAGCTGCCCCATTATATTTTCCTGAGGCTCATTGGCAGTCTGAAATCTCTTCCCTTTCAAAGGTGAATTTCATTTTAGGAAAAACCAGAAGTCACAGGGCACCAATCCGGGCTGTAGAGGAACTGAGTCACCTGGGTGTTTGATATTTCGCCAAAAAACTGCATGAGACGTTGTGCATGAGCAGGTATGTTGTCATGATGAAGCTGGTAATCACCAGTTTCCATAGCTGTGGCCTTATGAATCATCCAGATAATTTCTGCAGAGGAATGTTCAAGCTTAATGCAAAATTTGTCGCAGATTTGTTTCTGTACTCGCTCAGTCATTTTGAATGCAACGATCACACAGTACACATGCTCACTCAACATCATCTACTGCCCCCACTGACTAGCACAGTGAAGTCATCATTGTTCACACATGCGCGTGCCAGTCCACTCTCCTTGGCTGCCAGGTGACATGGATGCTGCACAAATTGTTCTTGTTATATTAACAATGGCTGGATTTTTTTCTGGACAGACCTCGTGTGCTCTATTTACAGTTTACTGCTGGAGGATAGGTAGAAAGCAAGGTGGTGATATGATGAACTAACATTTGAACCTGGCATTTTTAGAAGGAAAATGAAAAGAACTACTAGAAGGACTACTATCTGAGTAGTCTCTCAACTTTCAGATCTCTGTAAAGGAGCTTAAAAATTACACTTTAAAGAAAGTAACAGTTTTGCTTATAGTCTAGATCATTGGTTCACATGCCCCAGAGTATTTTTATTCCTGTGTCTAATATTTTATAGACCTAAAATAGTTCTGTTACGTCTTTACTTCTTCTGTTTGTTTAGATGGATGTCAGAAAACAGAAGGGTGGGTATTTTTCTTATAATCACTGCGTTCCTCTTCATATTGTCTATAACTACCCTAATCCTTGCAACACCTCAGCCTAGCTGGTGTTCAGCACCACCTTCCTACACTGTTCATAGATCAGACACCCGAGGCAGGATTCTACAGCATTCAAACAAGGAGGAAGGGCGAGGTCTTCAACTGCCAAGAGGAAAAATTTAAATGCTGGACATGCAATGGGGTCATCCAAAGCACACCAATCTGTTAGGCCGGTTTTATGAGTTATGAATAGAACAGAATCCACCACAACCATTTCTAATCTGAGCCCTGTCAAAAAGTTTTTAGTATGATGGTTTCTCAAATAATAAAATATAGAATGACCATGATTGTGCAATTCTATTGCTGTGTGTATACCCCAAAGAACTGAAAGTAGGGACTTGGGTAGGTATTTGTAGATCTATGTTCACGATAAGCAAGGGGTAAAAGGAATCCCGGTGTTCACTGGCCGATGAAAGCGTAAACAGGATGGATGTACATGTACAATGGAAAGTTGTTTAGCCTTAAATAGGGAGGGAATTTTGAACCATGCTACAATATAGATGAATCTTGAGAATATTATGCCAAGTGAAATAAGTTTGTCACAGAAAGATGAATACTGTATGATTCTACTTGTGTGAGGTACTTAGTATAGTCAAATTCACAGAACCGGAAAGTAGAATGGTGGTTGCTAAGGGCGGGGCGGGGGGCGCGGGGTGCGGGGATGGGGTGGGAGGGAAGGACCAGGAGTTGTCATTTGATGAGTAGAGTCTCAGTTTGCAAGATGAAGAAGTTCTAGAAATCTGTTTCACAATGATGTGAATGAATATACTAACACTACCTGAGCTGTATACTTAAAAATGTACAGTAAATTTTATATTATTTTTAAATTATATATTTATATTATATTATATTTATATTATATTAAATTTTATTTTCTTTCACCACAATAAAAATAAAATTTAAAAAATGATGTCTTCCAGAAGAATGGAGCTTCAGCGAAGAAACAGAAGATGCCTGCATCTTAATTAGTCGATATTGTGAAAGTTTAAAGAGAGGGATGATTGGCTGTCATGATTCAAATTCATTAGCAAAAGTAGGGTTCTTAAATTCAACTAAATATAATAATTGGGTCATTTTCAAACACGGAGCCTCACTTCGGGAGCTTTCATCTTTCACTGAAGGCTGAGGAAGCATAATTGATACTTGGTTGCTATCTGATACCCTCTACTTCTTTCTATCTTTATTAACTGTAGCAAGAAAGAAGCCTGCCTTTATTTTTAGCATAGCAATAGCTCTGCAGTTTTGTCCAATTGAACTGTCTAGATCAGTGGTTTTCAACCGGTGTGCTGTGGGCCGCAAGAATTTCTAAAACATGCAACATCAGGCAAAATGACCTCTTTTCCCTCAGATTGTCAAATAAAAATCAAATAGAAAAAAACAGCCAACACAACAACAGCCTTCTGGTGTGAATGAATCGAAATTATCCCTGTTCCTTTGTCAGATCAACAAAAAGTTTATCTTTTGTGGTATGCCACGGATTTTTAGTAATTAGTTTACATGTACCACGAGATAAAAGAGGTTGAAAATCGCTAGTCTAGATTCTTTGTTTCCTCTAATGTTCTGCATGGAGTCAGCATGAATTTATTCACGTTTGACTAGACTTGATGGTCCATGGTTCCATGTAGGTTATTCTGTTGGCTCTTCTGGGTGGATCTGCGCTCAGCTCTCCTCCGCCGTGTTCTCGGCTCCAGGAGGAGGTGGGCGTGGACTCTGCTGCTCTCCAGTGTCTAGCAGGGTTTGGCCATTGGGAGGCAGCAGCAGAGCAGAAGGTGGGAAGAGAGCAGTGTCGCTCCATAGCAGTGGCCAAAGCCTCAGCTTCCGTGGGGCGGGCAGCTCCACGCCCTTGGCCGTAGCTCTCACTGTGCCCTGAAGCAGCACTTTTCTCTCGTTACCCGGTCAAGTCCAGGGGAAGTAACAGCTCCCCACTTACTCCCCGCTGTTAACAGTGGCTCCCCACTGCTAGTCGCTGCGAGCAACTCAATCCCTTCTCGGTTTTCTGGACCCTGCCCAAATCCTTTCATCGTTGGTCCCTTCGTGTGCTCTTCTCAGTGAGTCCTTTGACCATGCCATTCATTTCCAAGATGACTGAAATAGACACTCATATGTCACCAATGCACATCTGATGATCTTACGTCCCTAAAAGCAATGATATGCCCAGAGAGGAGAAGCTCAAAGACCAGGTTGTTAGTGGCTTGATGTGCATTTCTCCTAAATTTGCTGATTATATGCAAAGCATTCAGCATAGTGCCCGCCCCCTGATAAGCTCTCAATAATCATAATTATTACTGTTGTTGTATTATCATTTTAATAGAGAATGGCAACCATTGTCTGTACTTATTATTAAAGAAATTAGACTTATTTAATGACTGATGTTTTAATTTCATTCTTATGGAGGGCTTAATATGAACCAGGTCATTAGTGATTTTAGCTTATTTATTTTTCGAACAGTTCTGTGAGGTGTGCACTACAGAATTACTATCTCTGTCTTACTGATGGACCTGTCCCCGCTTCAGAAGCATGCGTGATTGCCCCACATCACACGAGAGTGAGTGACAGAGCTGGGATTTGAACAGAGGCTGCTGGCCCCAGAACCTGTGTTCTCATCAAGACAGGGTAAGACGAACCTGGCCCCTCTCTGCTTGGAGCTGGAGGAGGATTACAAACATGACATGTCTTACCAGAAGGACCTAATCTCATCCACAGAAAGTGACATTTGAGCTGAGAATTGAGGGAGTGAATCAGATGCAAGAGACGCCAGTCAGGACTCTTCCCTGCAGATCCAAGAGAAGGTGGAGGCAGCCCTGTCTACATCTCACCTTGGGTTCCTCCAGCAGCGCCCAGCATCTTGCCCTGAACAAAGTCTGCATTCAACACGTGTTTCTTGACTTCACAGAAATATATTTAATTTCTCCCCCATCACTGATTGCTTCTGACGGAAATCTTCCTTAATTGTTGTTTATAAGTCAAAATCTTCACCGTGTCTTGGGAGGTCACAGCACCAAATTCTTCTCTCAGTTACCTGTGGCACCCACTAATTTCATGGAAGCCATGTGTGTTTACTTGAAGGGAGAATTTGGTTGACAGGATATTGCAGAGTAATTAATGACAATTCTAGCCCCTTCAAATGTACACTTAGTATCTATAATCATTGTTTAAGAAGATTACATGCCGCATGAATTAGAGGCTGTGCAGTCTGAGCCACTTCCACATTTCGATGGCTGAACGTTCCTGCTCTCTAGTTACTTTCCTTCTCAGATTAACAGCGGGCTATTTTTTTTTTTTCTGACATCTAGTTTTCCAATTTTAAAAACAAGGACTACAGTTTAAAGGATTTTTTTAAAAGATGAAAGTCCTCTCTGAGTTAAATTTTACAGAAAACAAGCCCAGCCAGATATTGCTCCCTGAAGATCTTCCCAAACTGGAAAGACCGTTAGTCCAGAAAGGTCCAGCAAGGGTCTGTCCGCTGCCGACCCCAGGGATCCACTCTGGCCTCGTGTGTCTTTTCTCTATTTTCTTAGCACCGCGCTCAGGAGGGACTTGTGGTTGTCTCCTGCTTAGGCTATGGTTTTGGGTCTGTGAATCATCTGGGCATTCCTCCGCACGTTAAAAAGCATTTCAAACAAAGAATAAAGTTGTAAATGTTTAGTGGCTGGGAGTTACAGGGTGTAAGCTGAGATGTAGTAACTAAAGCCTTAAAAAAATCCTGCTAATAATGCTCTTCCCTAGCTCACTCTGCATTCACTCTTTTTCTTCTTTCCCTTTCTCTTCTGTCTCCTCCACTCATACTGTAAGATGAAAAAATATTAATGAAGAGTTTGGAAACTGAAGCTCTAGTGGCAGTTCAGCTATTGACTTTTTCCCAGACACAAGTCACTCAACTTCTCTTGGACCCAATTCCTTCTTTTGTTCAACAAATATTTGTTGAAAACCTACCATAAGCATTGCTTTACTAGGGAGTCAGAGGGAAAGAAAATAAACTCAGCTCCTGCTCTTGTGAAGCTGACATTCCAGTAGGAAAATGCGAGGCGACCACAGAGAGACAGGAACCCAACCTCATTATGTGAAGTCAGACGGGTCGCTGATGTTTCTCCGTCTGTGGCTTCTTTGTCTATAAAACTGTGTAGCATTACATATGCTATGTCCTTCAGACACAAAAGCATTAGGAAAAATGCAGCACTGCAAAGGACCTAGAATGGTCAAAACAATTTTTTTAAATGGTAAATTTGAAGGACTTATTTTATCTGATTTTAGGGATTAACTCTAAAACCTATCATAATCAAGAAAGTAGGGTAGAGTATAAGGTTAGACATGGGTTAATGAATGCAACCAAGCTGAGTCCAGACTGACCCACACTTACATGGTCCATTGAATTTTGATAAAATTGCCAAGGTAAGAAATGGATAGCCTTCAATAAATCATGCTGGAATAACTGGATATCCAGGTTAAGAAAGGTATTTTGATCATTTGCTCACAGCAAACACAAAATTTAAGCTAAAATAGATCATAGACCTAAACCTAAGAGCTGACACCATCAGCTTTCTAGGAAAAAACTGTAAAAATCTTGGGACCTTGGGTTAGGTCGCAAGTTCTTATGCACATGAAGTTTCTTTCCTCTGTATAATGCAAAAGGCATAAACCATAAAAATTGTTTGTAAATTAGACTTCATAATGATAAAAAGACTAGCATGTCAAAAAACACAATTAAGAAAATGAAAATATAAGTTTTAGTTAAGAGAAAATACCTGTAAGGCACATATTTGAAAAAGGACTTGTATCTAGATAACATAAAATTCTCTTATAACTCAATAATAAGAAAAGAATCTAATAATAAAATTAGAGAAATATTTATTTTTTCCAAAATAAAATTAAAAAATTTTTATTGTATTTTTTCCATTACCATTTATCTCCCTTCCACCTCTACCCACCCCATCCCCCCCACAATCACCACACTGTTGACCATGTCCATCGGTCCTTTTCCTTTTTTGCTCGATGCTCCCACTTTTTAGTCCCTCAGCACGTGGCTGTCAGCCTGCTCTCCATCTATGAGTCTGTCCCCGTTTTCCTTGTTACTTCAGTTTGTTCACTAGATTCCACACATGAGTGAAATCAAATGGTACTTGTCTTTTTCTTCCTGGCTTATTTCACTTAGCATAATTTTCTCCAGGAAAAGGAAGAAGTTAATGAGCAATGGGGGAAGTTTTGAGATTCATCCAGGAAAAACTTCCATTCATAATGGACCCCCAGAAATCCTAGGTGATCTAGCACCTGACTCGTGACACCTTCTGAAAGCGCAGGCAGAAATGTCAGGCCCCAGAAATAGCTTTCTTATCACCCACACGGAAATCTCTGTCAGAGGCCACAGGCTGTGGCCTCACTGTTTTATCTGGTGAGATAAACCCTGAAGGGTTTCTCCTCATCTGCTCCCCGGAGGCCGGGAGCTGAGACGGTGGAACGTGTGGAGCAGCCCAGCTTTCCTGCTCTGGGTTTGACTCACTGACACAAACTGTGTCCTCTTAACACTGCAATTTCTGCCACCCTCCGGCCACTCACAGTGTTTCTGCTCGGAACATCATGTTTCCTAGTTTCCTTGTCACTGCATGTTGCACCTGGGACTTGGATGTTTTCTGTGGTGCTGATTTCTTGAGAGCATCAGCATCTCAAGCAGTAGAGACCCAAGGTTTTACTGAGTATAACTTAACACTGGCTCTGAGAAGACCCTCCAAATCTCAGTTCGTGTCTCTCCCCCTCTCCCCGATTCCATGCTCCACACTCCCAGCTTTCTTTCCTTTCAGCAGTTAGCTATTATCTCTCCCAGGAAGTGTTGGTGAGGAACATGATTTCTCCTGAAAACTCGCCCTGTCTGCACACCCACTCACTGCTTCTTTCCACATACATAGATCTACAATATCACAAATTATTAGAATCTTAAAAGAATTTGCAGAAAATCTGGACCACTGTTGTCTAAAATGTCTTCCTCAGAACTGAGGATTATTAACAGGACCTCAGTGGAAAATAGGTTCCATGAGCAAAGTTGTTTAGAGAGTGGCCAGGAAACAGGTTTCTACTCACTGGATGCTACAAGAAGGCTCAGTGTGTTCACTGTGGTACTGAGCATCAGGACACAGGACGGGTGGGGCAGGTGTGGGGGTGGGGACGTGATATGCAGTGTTTGATCGGACACACGTTTTCTCCTCTCAGATTCTAGAGCAGCAGTGTCAAAAGAGAAATGTCCAGAGAACCATATCTATAATTACATACATAATTTTAAATGTTCTGGTGGCCATGTTATTAAAAGTAGAAAGAAATCCATGAGCCTATTTTTTTATGTAGTGTTTATTTATCTATCATTTTTAGGGCCATTTTAGATTCACAGCAAAACTGATCAGAAAGTACTGATTAAGTCCCCTGCCTCCACAACATCCAGCCAGAGCTTCCCATACTATCCTAATTTTAATAATATATTTTACTTAGCCTAATATATAAAACTATTTTTCAACATTAATCAATATAAAATTATTAATGAGATACTTTACTTTTTTTCCATATACTATTTTAGTTTTTTCATTTTAAAATGGAGCCCTAGCTACATCTCAAGTGCTCAACAGCATGATGTGGCCGGTGGTCCTGCTATTCGGGCAGAAGAGGGCCACAGTTCTAAGAAAATGCCGATCTGGCCACACCCACTCACCACACAGATGCAGTTGTAGAGCCTGGAAGTTTGAAGTGAATTTCCTGACGTCCAGACCCATTGAGAGTCAGGCGTGAGATCAGCACACGGGTTTCCTGATTCTCACGGGGGAGCTCTTTCCACTACAGCATGACTCAAACACAAATCTTTTCCTTTGTAGGAGGGAGAATTCCAGTTTCCTTCCTTTGCCCCACGAGAGAACCCTCTCCTATTCCTTCTGAATTGAATTAGAATGGGGCTTCGTCTAGCGACAGGAAGGCCTGACTTTGCAGTGACTACCCACAACCTTTCATTCTACTGTGTGCTTCTTGGATTTCCAAGCTGCCTCTTCCTCTTGGGATCCATTTTTATTAACATCAGGGACTCTTTCAGGCCACACTGCACTGGAATCCCTAGCCAGGGGTCATTGTGATGGCCCCGGGGCACGTGGGACCTGGGGGTTGATGAGGACAAGAAGAATCTTTGATTATCATCCATTCGACAAATACGTACTGAACACCTACCGTGTGTGAGGCCCTGTTCTTGGTCTCTGAAGTTTAAATTCTGCTGGTGGGAGACAGACAAAACACAAATATGTAAATATTTAGCATGTCAGATGGGAATAAGTGTCACTGAGAGCATAAGTGTTATTGGTTTAACTTATTCCCTTACCAAAATAAAGGGAAAGGTAACTAAGGAATGGAGGTAGGTTGGGGAGTGAGGGACTCTTTTACTCACTAAGTGCTAGGCTTATTGATGAAAGGGAAGAATTGGTTTAAAGAAAACATTCTCCTAAGCCTATATTACTAACATGTGTTTAAATGCCTTCAACGCCTTTGTGAACACGTGGGTACTCTTAGGTAAATATTGAGAATATTTATTAACAGCTACAGCACATGCTATTCACCAGGCATCGTGCAGAGCACATGACATGGGCTTAACACTTTAACCAGAACCTGAGGGTCTTTGCTATCTTCGTATTCACTTTCCAAGAGGTGCCGGGAAGACAAAACTGTCATAATGAGCTGGCCATTTATTCCAATCAGTCTTCCATCAAATATCTCCTTCCGTTTTACTCTAGTGCCTATCCTGGTTGGTGTGTCCGTCACCTTTTTTGGTCATAGCCTCATCGATTGTCAGATTGCCCAATGAAAATACAAAGCAGATGAATCATAAAGGGAAGGAGCACAGCTTGCCAAACACTGAGGAAGTCATGAAGTTGATGAAAATGATACAGGAAAAATGCTAGAATTACTTGCAAGGCCATTGGCAGGTGTGGATCAGGCATGATTTTACCCGATGACAACGGAAGAAAACAATTATGAGAATAATAACAAGTGCTTCAAAAGAATGGATTCAATGCAGAAGGAACAGGAAAGGTCCTTGGAAATCAATTAAGCCCCAGAATAGGTTTGCAAAATGCATATCCTGTTAATGTTCCTGTGAAGGTCAAATACGAAATGAAGGATGTGACATGATGGTAACATATAGTTTCACTTGAAAAATTTAATGAAGACATCCTAAGTCATTTCTTGTTGTTTTCTGAAAATAGCTGCATAGTTTCAACTTTACACTAAATTTAGTTAAATGTAAGACAACTTTTTAATTTCTATAATTTTTAGTTCATTTTTCAAGAAAATGTTTTCATAACAGTTTTTCAGTAACATTTTGGTACATTCATTTTAAGTGGTCTTTTCAGGTACCAATTACCATTGAATAACAGGAAATACCCTGCAGGGACGAAACTAAGATACAAAGAATTCAAATAATTTGCTCATAGTCACATACCTAGTGAGAGGTAGACGCCACTAGAAACCTAGAAGCTGAGTTGAATCCAGATGGCATCTTTACTACACAATACTGCCTCCTAGAGGGGTCACATTGGTTTAACTTATTCTAGACAAAACTCAAACTAAAAGCCTTGCATAAAAAGGTGTTCAGGATCCATTTCTTGTGGACCTCACAGGTAGGAATGAGTCGACATTAACTATTGTGGCAAAAGGTGGTTTTAAGCAGTAAATGAGCACATTGTCTATTGTCTCGCCATCACAGTTTATACAGTCTAAAAGGTTTGAAGTCTAAACCTCCTAACTGCTAGTTACAGTATATTATCTTTGTGTTTGCTGAACCGCTGCAGGACATATCAGAGAAGTTAAACATGTCTGTTATAAATGTCAAGTATCTAATTGCCCTACCTTACAGCTTAGCCAGAAGGCAGACACCTAAAGAAAGAAAACCTCCCTGCTCACAATTACATACTGTCTTTGTACATCTTTCAGGCAGAGGAAAGATAATGGCCATGTATGATTTTAGGCAAGACTGCTGATTTGCAGTCTCTTCAGGAAATTGTAGTGTTTCCGAGGACAATATTCTTAGTCAAAATAGATTAAGCCGGAGGCTAAAGTAATCACCACAGTCAAAGTTAATGATACCGTGTGTTTGGTTGGAAACAACTGGAGGAAAAATAAGTTATCATAGCAGACAGTCCACCCTGTAATTGCTTTTTATTCTCTGGTCCTTGTCACCAGTGGGATGGAAGGAAGTAGTTTTTTTCTGTGAGTACTTTGTAGATAGGACAGAAAAATTCTTCACTGTGATGAAATAGAGTCTAGGCCAGGAGGAAGGTACATAAGGACTGTCCAGAAGAAGACCATCCATTGTTAATAATAACAAGAACAACTTGCACAGACATGGATGTAACCTGGCAGCAAGGAGAGTGGACTGGAATGCATATGTGTGAACAGTGACGACTTCACTGCACTAGTCAGTAAGGGCGGTAGATGCCATTGAGTGAGCATGTGTACTGTGTGGCCATCACATTCAAAATGACTGAGCTAGTAGAGCAATGAATCCGCATCAAATTTTGCGTTAAACTTGAACATTCTTGCATGGAAGCTACTTGGATGATTCAGAAGGCCTCGGCTCTGGGCAACTGGTGACTGGCAGCTTCATCATAACAACACACCTGCTCATGTGTCACATCTCATGCAGAATTTTTTGGTAAAACATCAAATCACACAGGTGACTCGGTCTCCCTACAGCCCATATTTGGCACTGTGTGACTTCTGGTTTTTCCTAAAACTAAAATCACCTTTGAAAGGGAAGAGATTTCAGAGCTTCGATGAGATTCAGGGAAATACAATGGGGCAGCTGATGGTAGCTGGGAGAACCGTGAGAGGTCCCAAGGTCCCTACTTTGAAGGGGAATTAGGCATCATTGTCCTATGTACAATGTATCTTGTATCTTCTTCAGTAAATGTCTTTATTTTTCATATTACATGACTGAATACCTGCTGGAGAGGCCTTATATTTTAGGGGAAGACTATGTCTTTACTCACCCACTTTCAGCTTTTTAAAAAATGCAAGGCAATCCTATGACATTCCCCTGGATAGAGGAGGGAGATACCATGATGCTTTTTGGTAGCCAAAATCATACCAGCTTCAGAAGGGAGACAGGAGAGTACAGCTTTCTAACAAAGACGGGGAACTGTCAAGATGAGTAGACCACCAGCAACTCCACTTCTGGTATGATTCACAAGGATTATAAGCAGGAACTGAAAGAGCTATCTGTACATCACATGCCCAGCAGCACTGTTCACGACAGCCAAAACGGGGAAGCAGCCCAGGTGTCTGTGGGCAGAGAATGGATAAACACAATGTGGAACATACATACAATGGAATACTATTCAGCTTTGAAAAGGAAAGAAATTCTGACTTATATGACAACCTTGAGGATAGTGTGCTAAGTGAAATAAGCCAGTTACAAAAAGACAATACTGTATGATTTCACTCATTTGAGATACCTAGTGGAGTCAAATTAACAGAGACAGAGAGTAGAACGGTGGTGCGGGGGCCTTGGGGGAGGGGAGAAGTAGGGAGGTATTGTTTAATGGGTGTAGGGTTTCCATGGGGAGGATGAAAAATTTCTGGAGATACATGGTGGCAACGGGAATGCACACATGTGCATGTATTTAATGTCACCGAACTGCACACTCAAAAATGGTTACAATGGAACATTTTATGTTACTGTGTATATGTAATTATATACATATATACGTATATGTAATTATATACATATATACGTATATGTATATGCCGAAGAGTGCTGAAGGTGGTGCTATCAAAGGCGACAGTGGTGAAGGTGATGAGAAGGAGTAAAGAAACACAGCTCTAACTAAGGTTTTCCAACCATGTTAAGGCATGAACATGATTTAAAAGTAAAGGGAAGTCTTGCCAGATGCTAGTAGCAATACTTTACTGAGAGCTTACTAATTGTCAAAGATTACACTAGGGATTATATTAACTCACTTATTCTTTACAATGACCCCGTAAGGGTAGGCACTATTGTTATACTATTTGAGAGTTAGCGAAATGAACCACCTGCCTAAGCCATGGAGCCAGCAAATGCCAACAGAGCTAAGATTTAAAGCCAGGATTTCTGATGAGCCCAGTGGTTCCCAGACATTGGTGTGTATTGGAATCACCTGGAGGGCTTGTTGAACCATAGATTGCTGGACTCTACCCTCCGAATTTCATTAAGTCTGGGATGGGGCCCAAAGACTTGCATTTTTAACAAGTTCCCAGATGATTCTCCTATTGTTGGCTGGGTACCACCATATGAGAATCAGTAGACTAGCCTATATTCTTAACCACTATAAGAGAACAGTAGAAGGACTTGCTGCGTCCAAGAGGAACCCGGCAGAAAGACACGAAGTAACTGTGTGTATGGGAAGGAGCTCCAGCAGGCAAGGGGGCTGATGAACAGAGTTCACCACCCTTTCTCAGCGGCTGAGCTCTTTGCTATGGCCCAGGGGCAACTGTTAATCTCCATCAACAAGGTGGAAGTTTTGAGGTGTTTTTCCCTAGAAGGAATGGACGAAGATTGGTACACATTCTCATCAGTCTGTCTCCTCTCGTCTATCCAAATGTTCCACACTCTTCAAGCTCAAAATGAAATCCCATCAAAGGTTGATATCTTGGTTCCAAGGCTGGGTTACAACCCAGGCTGCATTTAGACTCAGTGTTACACAGGCTAGAGATTATTAATGTCTAATTGATTTATGCGTTTTTGTCTTTCTTTTCCAGTTAGCTTACAGGCTTTTTGAGGTCAAGGATAGTGGCTTATATTTACCTAGGACTTCCAACACGGCTAGAACAGTCTTAGTCAAACTAGCTGTGTAATCAATGATTATTTTTAAAAAATGTTCAATGAGTTAGAGATTGCCATTACATCAACATTAATAACAATAAAAGTAAGCATATAATAAAAATACTGCAGAGTACTAAATGCTGATTAGATGTTGGCAGTCCTATTGCCAGTTCAAACAATGACTTTGGAGGAAACAGAGGTACCTCCGGCTCAAAACACTTTGCTGGTATCTATACAAACCTAAGGAGCCTGTATGGGGATGGTGCGTCTTGGAGTTGTGCAATGAGTAATTTACACAACTCTAAGAGGTGGGCCTGTGTATTGGGTGGATTACAGAGGTTCACTGCTGTCTTCCAAGGCAAGTGGTGGTCTTAATAAGTATCAGTACTCATAGCTCTCCCATTGTATCTGCCGTAAATTCTATAATTGCCCTGTTACAATATTCTATAATTTCCAATCCCTAGTCTTTCTCTCTCATTAGATTTATAATAAGTGCCCTAAGGGTAAGGCCCACGTCTTAGCTTTCCATCCCTGATATCTAAGCAAGTATCTGCATATAGTAGGTCCTCAAAATAAATGTTTGTTGAATGATGTAATAAGTAAATGAAACATAAATTGTCACTTTTACATTGCTTAAAGTTCCAAATATGATGTCATATGGTAAAATGCTTTGAAATTTCTTGGAGAAATGTCAAGGCAATAGGCAACTTCAAGGCAAAAAAAGAGGATTGAATGTGGGAGGTGAGGGAGCTCGGGCAAGGGAGAGTGGAGGGATTGGGACAACTGTAACTGAACAACAATAAAAAATTAAAAAATAATTTTTAAAGCTAAAATAAAAACGTTAATGGTGCCAAGTTTGGGTAGTTTACCTTTGCAAAGTTCTGCAATGAGTTTCCTTGGAATTCCCACCAAAGACCCAGAATGGCAGATGGAGAGTTTCATCTTCCTCTTATGCACAAGAAAATCACCTCGTTTCAGCGATCTGAATTCCACAATTTTTTCACTATTATTTTTCCTTGATGATTTTGTCAGGTCAGGACACCCATTTCCTTATACAATTGTAATGTTCATAGTGAAGGCCTTTATGGGGAAAACTCCAGTTGAGAAATCACTATGAAAATGTAACAAAGCTCCTAAGGGCCTTATTCTCTTGAACATACTCCTTCATTTGACCTTGTAAATATACCTGCTGTTCACTTGGCCTTCACATAAGTAGTTGTCAGTGTTTTTCACCAGGTGTGGGCAGTGGCCTCCCCTCCCCTACCAGCATATGGCAAGACCCTACTTCCCTGTCCCCCTTGAAGCTAGGTGGGCTATGTGACTCGCTCTGGCCAGTGACCTGTGAGTGGGGGGTATGCATCACTTCCTGGTGGACTCTTTAAGAGCCAGTGTGTGATTCCCTACTTGATCTTCCCTGTGGTGCTGGTGATGGGTCAAACTGAAGCCTCGATCAGCCTGGGATCTCTGAGTAATTTCTATGAGTAACATATTCACATTTATTATTAATGAGAAGTCAAAACGTTCAAAGGAAATGTTTCTTTGAAGTGCTTCCATGAAATAGCTGCCTGGACGTGTATATTTCAGGCCCCCCACTTTCCTTTGAAGACGTTACTTCACAGGGCACTGTGATCTGCGTGAGCAAGGGTGGCTCCGAAGGCCGACGCAGGGTCAGCGGTTCTTCCCAGGAGACACAAGCATAGCCAGTCTTTGATGAGGGCCCTTCACAGCCATCGCTCCCTGCCATTGTGAGGGACCCTGGGTTCACAGTCAGAATTACAAGTTTTGTTCAGAAGAGAGGCATTTATTCCTCAAGCCAAAGAGTTATCTGAAAGCTGTCTCTCTTCTCAGTTTTTTGTTGCTAGGTCGCCCTACATTTTTTCCTTTCTTTTGTTTCGTTTTTTTTAATCATCACCCAAGGATATGTTTCTTGATATGTGTCTTGATTTTGGAGAGAGGAGTGAGTAGAGAGGGAGGGAGAGAAAGAAAGAGAGAAACATCCATGTGAAAGAGAAACATAGATCAGTTGCCCCCTGTATGTGCTGACTGGGGACCAAACCAGCAACCCTTTGGTGTACAGGACAATGCTCTAGCCAGCTGAGCCGCCCGGCCGGGGCTCTTCTGTTCTTGATTATTCTATATTGGATCTCTGCACAGAGATCCACTGCTGCCGTATTTGTCCGTATGCAGAGCTGAGCTGTGATGGATACCCCTAAAGTACAGGTGACTGGCTGACCACTGAAGTTTCTGGCTGCTGATCTCTCCTTGACTCCTTGGGCTTGGAGCTAGGCTGATCTTGGACAAAATAATAAGTAGGTTAACTTTGTTCTCAGCTCACACATCCTTTTTCACACTTAGGCAATAGCACTACATTGGACTCTGGGGACTGAGTCTTGTACTCACTTAGTTGCTCTGTGATCTTGAGCAGATAACCTAAAATCTCTAAACCTCATTTTCCTGATCGGTTGTGAAGGTTAAATAACATAACAATATAAATGCTACCCTGGCTGGTGTAGCTCAGTGGATTGAGTAAGGGCTGGGAACCAAAGGGTAGCCGGTTCGATTCCCAGTCAGGGCACATGCGTGGGTTGCAGGCCAGGTCCCCAGTGGGGGCCACATGAGAGGCAACCACACAGTGATGTTTCTTCCCCTCTCTTTCTCCCTCCCTTCCCTTCTCCCTAAAAATAGATAAAAAAAATCTCTAAAAACAAAAACAATATAAATGCTGGCACATTATAGTCTCTAGATATATTTTAACTTTTACTGGTATTGGTGTTGGTATTAGATTAGTGATAAAGTTAGTAAAACACAAATGACTGACAAGGCGTGGACATGCAGGCCTGGGGCTGTGAGAACCCTGGTGTGCAGAGGCTGGTGTGAGTTCAGGGAGAACCTGTGACAGCAGAGCACACGCACCTCGGCACGGCTGTCTTCGCTCCCCACTGATGCACGTGGAACAACTCTTCTAAAATGCTAGGCACTTCATTTCTTTGTGAAAGCAAAGTTTTAAAAAGGGTATCAAGTATTGGCCAGTGACACAAATAAAGGAAAAGTAATGAGTTCTGAGAAGTGATGGTATTTAGCCAGAAAATCATTAGAAATTTGGGATAAAGGGAAAGTGGAACACTAGGCGGGGCAGTGCCCAGGCTGATGAAGAAAGGAAGACACGGTTTGTAAAACTGTTTTAGTAAGTGCTTCAGCTAGCACGGAAATTGCTTATTGAGTGAGGCATAAAACTGTAGTAAAAGTTTTGTGTAGGAAAACACAAAAGTGGTACGAGATGAGCGCAGGAAGTGTGATTCTTAACAAAACTAAAACACAGAGGAAAGTGAAGGACCTGTATGAACATTCCATATTCACAGACTGAAGGTTGGCATAAGGGGGAAGGTGTATTTCTGTCCAAACTCAAGGGTCAGCTCTGCTTTGTTGGCTTGGGTGTGCCCCTGCCCTGGCCAACGGTTTACTTGAGAGGAGGATTTTGTGTCCATTGCTATTCTGTCTCCAAAATTACCCCCGTGCCTAGCACGTTGTGGGTGTTGAGTAAAGGTGTTTAGTAACTAAGTAATTACATGAACCCATTTCAGTAAACCATGTCCAAGGACTGAGCATGACCAGCAGATAGGAAGCTTGTGCTGGAGCAGTCAACTATGACCAGTGTTTCTGCCTGGGGAAAGGGTAGATAGAGGTGTCTAGGGTGAAGCCCACATCCCTGAGGCATTCCAGTTGTGAAGTTTGGAGATCTTCAGGGATCCTGAATCCAGCATTGCAAAAGTTTACTGGTTCCATTGGTGAAGATGTGGGAGAAGGTGAACTAGAGACCCCTGGCAGAGCCATCCAGGACAGGCAGGACGCCCAGTGTTTTGTGGGAGACCTGGAGGCAGACTCGTGCCAAACCCTTCCAAGCTTCGAAAGAGCAGCCTCACTTTAGGGTTTACTCTCTCCATATTTAGGCATGCTGTGAAAACTCTGTCTTGTTTGAGGTACCCAAGACTCTTACCTGGACACAATGGTGAACAATTTATTGAGCGTTCCTTTTGTGCTAGAGTTTTATCTACTTTATCTAATTTAATTTTCACAATAATCCCAAAGGTTGGTATCATTATCCCCATTTTAAAGAGGCAAACTGAGGCTTAAGTAGATTAAGCAATGACCAGAGACTCAAATCCATGGCTGCCTGATTGCAAAATCTCCTGGCAGCAATCACTAAGAAAAATTCCTAACTTTGTTTTGTTTTTATGCTAGGATATGAGAGTATGTGTTTAAAAAGTGTGTTTAAATATAAAATAGCTTCCTTTATTTATGGTTCTTCTAAAAATGTTGCTTCCATTACTCTTTAGCCATACCCTTAAATCTCAAAGGCTACATAGATGGTGGACTGAGGCAGACACGTTTTAAGGTGGCCCCCATGATCTCTGTCTCAGGTAACCCCCTTCCCTTGGGTGTAATGAGGACCAGTGACTTGTTTCTTACCAATGGACTGTGGCAAAGAGGGCAGGGTGTCGCTCCCATGATTATGTTAGGTTATGTAACACTCATCTTGCCAATGGACTCCTCCTAGAATCTCTCTCTGTTGCTGACTTTGAAGATGCAAGTTGCCGGGAATCCCACAGTTGCAAGGAAATATTGTAAATTCAATAGCTCAAGGGAGTTTTGAGGTAGATCCTTCTGTAGTCAAGTCTCTGATGAGACCCCAGCCCTGGGCAAACTTGTGAGGCTCTGAGCAGAGGACCCAGCTAATCTGTGAGATGCCTGACACACAGGAACTGTGAGATAATAAATATGTATTGTTTTAAGTCGTTAAGTTCGGGGTAATTTGATACACAGCATAAAAAACTAATATAGTCATGCATGACTTAATGATGGGGTTACGTTCTAAGAAATGTGTTATAGGTAGTTTGGTTGCCATCTAGGTTTGTGTAATTACTATATTCTATGAGGTTCTCAAGACGACGGAATCGCCTGGGGACGTATTCCTCTGAACGTACCAGTCATTAAGCGATTTGGGAGGCCTCGCTCTCAAGCCCTTCGTGGGGCTGGGTGTTGGAGGGAGGGTTCAAGTCTCTTCCTTCTGCCCACTTGAGGGGCACAAGGGACAATGGCTTACCTGGCATGGCTGCAGGGTGAAGCAGCTACAAGATACACACCTTTCTCTCACACACTTTACTTCTCGTCGTGGATTTCTCTGCATTGTTATGCCAGGAGTTTCTCTTTCTTTCCTCTGTGTCATCAAAGACCCCTTTCTATTATTTCAGTTGGTGTAAAAAAAACGGGTTGGAAGCAATTGTTTCCTCACCCCCAGGAATGAAGGAAAAGAAGAAAATTCCATCAGACCTCGCCTCTTATAGGAAAAGAAGGTTTGTATTACTGAGAGTAGGGAAACTGCAGGTGAAAAGGCTAAATTCTTTGGGCTATAATGTAATAATAAAACTTTTCTTTATTTAAGGATCAAACAAAGCCGTGTTTAAACCAACTGCATGTTCAAATACAAACACTGTCCCTCTTGCTGTGACATGTTTGTGCTGGCCGAAGCCTAAAATATTGTAAGATTGAAATGCATGGGGTTTGGGTGGAGAGCTGATCCTGAGCAGAGAGGGCAGGTGACCTATTGACTGCACACGAATTCCCTCCCTGCAAGCAAAACAATTGTGCCATGGTCACTCGGCACTGGGCTCAGCTGAGGGGCAGGCAGAGAGTATGTGTTTTGCCTGCTTGTTGCAAGGAGGAAAGGGAGGGTTGCTCTGTCCTGGATAAGGAGGCAAAGGTGGCGTTCCTGTGTTTTTGTTGGATCCCTTTGCCCGAACAACCTCACCTGTCAAAACATGCTGAAAAGTGGAAGTGGAACAAAGCAGAAAGAGGCCGGCAGTGGGAGAAGATAGACTGAAGCAACCAGGGCCTTAAAACACGATGCATAAAATGTCTGATTGCAGTTCATTTTATAACTGCTGAATTTACCATTTTTGGCTAAATTGTGTTTGTATGTGTATGGGTATTTATATATTTATCTGCTACGACCAAACTGTAGAATCATTACACCTATGCCAATGAATATTCTAAAATAGCTGTGTGTGTAGATGTAATCATAAATAATTTCTAGATAATGAGGAACACACGTATTAATTTGCTTTGTACAATGTCTTTCACTATTACATTATATGTAGTAGTTTCCAGCTTTTTAAGAGACATTATTATAAACAAAGTACTTTCACACAGTTATGTCATTTAGTGGCCTGCACATTTGCTCACCATCCTCTTCTCTGAGGACGCCCCGCCCCAGAACTTCCTGTCTTGAGCTTTCTCCAGGCCCAGGCCAACAACCGTGTGTCCCTGAGAATTCCATGATATCCAAGTCTGTCTGTCACTTCGGCTCTGCTCTCCAGTCAAACACAGAGCCACTCCCACCCCCAGCACTCTGGGACTCAAGCTACCCTTCTGCCCCTCTCCCACTCATCCGCCCGTGCAACATTTGCTCCAAATATTTCCTTCACCTGTTTGCCTCACTAGAGACCTAGAAGTCTCCTGAGGACATTTCTTCCCCCACAGCTTCTTGAAGGTTAGGAAAGTGTTTTGTTTTGTTTTCTTCCTTATGCCTTAAGGCTGAAAGTAGAACAAGCGTGTTCCTGGCTCCCTACTGCTGACTGCAAAGCATCTCTCTCCCTCCCACCTGAAACTGCTCCCTTTTGCTCCTACCTTGGACCTGTCATTTTCTTGACTTGTTCTGACTCCTGCTCATTCAAGGAGTACACGAGCCCCTGTCCCTGTGTTCCTCTCCACCCCAGCCCTGCCATTATTCTGTGACCTCTGCTTTCACAGGTGACCCTCCCCCAACCCTGACTTCCCAGTTTCCTAACCCTTCACTTCAACTCAGCCACCCACCTTCATGGTGGCCCCTGTACCTTTGTTCACGACACCAGTAACTGCTTCCCTTCCTGAAATCTTTCACCACTACCTTCTTCCTAGTAATCAGCTGACTTGCTCAGTAGCTATACTTATTTTACCTTATGAGTAGATTTTACCATTTAAAATGAGTTATCCATAAGGTTCCTCTCATCTACATTTTTTTCCTCATTCAGCTCAGTGTCCACATCCATTAACATCACTTTCTTAAAAACATTCTTGGCTCCCTGGGTGTATTTCAAGTAAAAAATAAACTTCCACCTAAATCTCACACCTTATACAAAAATTCACTCAAAAATGTATCATAAGTTTAAATGTAAAATGTAAACCTATAAAACTTCTAGAAGATGACCAGGGGAGAATCTTTGGGACACAGGGGTTGGTGAGGAGTTCTTTGATATGACAGCCCATAAAAGAAAATTTGAAGAATGGACCTTCACCCTAATTTCAACGTTTTTCCCTGCAAAAGACCCTGTTGAGGATGGAAAGACAGCTATGTACTGGAAGAAATATTTGAAAATCACATATCTGACAAAAGGCTAGCATATAGAATTTATAAAGAACTCTCAAACTCAACATTTAAAAAAATCCTGATAAGAAAATTGGCCAAAAAAAAAATATGTAAAGACTTTTCACCAGAGAGGGCATATGGATAACAAATAAACATCTGAAAATATTTTCATTATCATTAGCCATTAAGGGAAATGTACATTAAGATCATAACTATACACATGTAAGAGCAACTAAAATAAAAAATAATGACAACACACTGTCATAAGTAAATGGTTGAATAAGTAAACAAATGGAGGAAAATAGACAAATCTCCCAGGCAGAATTTCAAATAATTTATATAGGTATTCTACCACCTACGAGGTGGTACCTGACTCCCCACTAAGTGTGGGCTATACACAGTGACTTCCTTCCAAAGAGAAGATGAAAGGAATAACTTTACACAGGAGAAATCTGCCAAACACTGCCTCAGCCAAATGATCAAGTTTGATATCAACAGTGATAAAGTTATGTTGATAGTACATACCCTTGATACGAGGTGATGAGAATAAGCCCTCTACCTGTGTGGTCTTCCTCCCCAAAGCTCATAACCCCAGTCAAGGCATGAGAAAAACATCAGAAGACATCTGTATATTAGGCACATGTTGAATAGAGACTTAGACCCAGTGTTTCTGTCCCTAAACCCAGTGCTTTTTCTACTGTGCTTAACTTATACAAACAGAAGGATGCTTTTGATGGTCATGACCTTCACCTACAACCACATTGCCCTCAGGCTGTTCTGGACCATGTGACACTGAGAGATTCAAAGACTAAATGGCCCAGAGCAGTTGTTTCCGATATTGGTAAAGAACAAAATTTATGCTTGTTCTCAGAACTGCTATTGCAGAAATGCCCAGCTTCTCCATAAGGCGGGAGAGGGGGGAACCATAGGGTTCTGTCTTAAAAGAGGAGCAGTGACTTGGGAGTGCCTGCGGCTCACTTCTCGCGGGCCCCAGCCACTCACCTGGCATCCTACCAGTCCTACCTGTGCACCGCGGGCGAGGGAGAAGAAAGGGCGGGGGAATGTAGGGCGGGGGAATGTGGGCGCTGTTGCTCTTCAGCATCTTGGTTTGCCCAGACTGTTTCAAATTAATTGAAAAAGTGTTATGACTGATGTTTTCATTTTTGTTTGTATAAAGGTGAAATGGAATTTTAGATAGTGATGGTGATAAAAACAAAATACTGAAACAAATTCACATTAGAACCCTTCCTCAGGGGCCTATCGCATACATAAAGTGCTACCAAATTACAGAAAACTCATACCAGGGAAACGCGGCGTACATTGTATTATAAATTTTAATGTAAATGTTTTTGCATTTATATAAAACTAGGAATATATTTTTTAAATGTACAGTTTACAAAAGTGTTTCTTGGGAAGAGCTAGCTGTCTTTATTTCAAAGTTATGAACTTCCTATATTTTTGGTGTTGAAATGTACTTTCCTTCCCGGAATGATGGAAATGGTAGCTTTTTCTTACTGTTGTTTTTGGCAAAATAAACAGTTTGGCAACTCTGTGTTCCCTCTCAATGGCCTTGGGAAGTTTTACTGTCCTGAAAAATTGAAGTCTGGCAACCACTAATCAAAAATGTTATCTTTCTAAAATATACAAGGATTAACCAGATAAAAATCAAAAGAATTCTATGTAAATTAAGAACTCAGAAAATTTGATTTGTTTCATTAATTTATGCTTCACATAATCCACTGTGTACAATTTCACTCTCTTTGACCCCGATACTAGGTTATTTTATAAACACCAAATCTGAAAAGAACTGAAATGGTAGAAGCTGGAATATAGTATAGCTACATAGTATTGAATGTCACATATCACAAATCTTCGGGATACATATTTTTTACTGATTAATGTACTTTGAAAATTTTGTTGTGATTATTTTCATTAGTTATGTGTATGTGTGTATTTGTGTTGATGTTTTTTGCTGTCCCATGAATCCTATGCAATAGAGCAGATACAAAATATATCTATGATGGTTGGAGTAGTTTCTTATGTTTGTATCAAACAAATTAAGTAAATAGAAAAAATGGAAATATGCTTCTGAGTTCAGTCAGTTTCCCCTTTTACATTGTGTAGTGTAACCAATAGAGCTGTTCCATAAACGTTGAGAATAATTTCCATGAATCCTACTCGGGACATTCTGAGCACGGGGGCAGTTGCACACGGCCCTGCTGCTCAGCCATTCTAAGGAAGTAAAAACGAGGTGCTGTTTGGTTGTTCCCTTCATTTCAGTCCATGCCCCAATTCAAATGAATCTCATTTTGCCTCATTAGAAAGCAGATCCCTTCACTCTATTTCATCCCATCTCCATTTCAATGAGCTGTAGAAGGAAAACACAATTTCCAGGACACCTACAGTTTCAGAAGGAGACCATTTGCAGAGGCTGAGTGTTTCAGCCTCAGCAGGCAGTTTTACAGTCAACCTGCACCAACAGCACAATTAAAAGAGGTAGGTAGTGAGTGATTCCCTGCTCATCCGGCAGCTAAAATGTGCAGCGTTCTATTCAAAAGTTTTTGAAAGTTCATTGCCCTTTAGATTACTTGGGCATTCCAAATTTACCGGGACTATAGTTTTTCGAATTTAACAATGGCTGCTTACATTCAAGATGTTGCAGGTATCACCACTTAATTACGATTCGATTTTTAATATAAATAAGTAAATGAAAAGATGTAAGGTCTTAATTTTGGGAAGCTCCTTATATCCAAGTAAACAGAAACAAATTCTTTATTGGTGTCAACTACTTTCAAAAATTGAAATATCTGTTGGACATTTCTTTGAAAAAAAGAATGATTTAGGAAATATAGAAAAATTTGTGAGGTCAAAGAACAGTAGAAAAGAAGCAAAAGATCTCAATGATGAGAAATAAATGAAAATATAGCATCAAGAGTATTTGGAGAAGAGAGATCAAGTACGGAAATGGGAAATAATTTGTAAAAAACTCACTGCAAGGCACCCAGATTCCCAAATATTTTAACCTAAAACTATATGTATGTATTAAGTTCTTGCTAAAGAATAGAAAGGGTTAATATTTTGACAAGAAAAGAACCCTTAGCAGATTCACAAATTATACTTTTATTTATTCTTCCATTGTGAAGGATACACATGTGTTAGCTTAAGTAAGATCCCCTACCTTCAACAGTTTTGCTGTGGAAAAAATAATATTGACCGAGCCTCTGATCCTGCCTGGCCTGAAACCGATACACACTTAGAATCATGGAATTTTTCAGCTGGAAAGTACCTTTGGATGAGATTTAAAGGCATTAAATAACTTATGACCTTCACACCAGTTATTTACAAAAAGTAATAATGATAAACGTCATAAAGATAGAAAGTTTATTTATTCTGGACAGTTGCACAAATGAGGAACTACTTATTGAACTTGCTTTTTGCACTGCTGGGTAGAGCCGTGCTTAGAAGTCTAAACTGTGAAGCGGCAGTGCTTTGGGGATGACAGTCTGGCTGCAACATTGTGCACAGATGAGGAAACTGAGACTGAGCAAATGTACTTGACACATCGAAGATCTCAGACCCTCTCAATGACAAAGCCAACGTCAGCAGAAGGAAAGGCCACAAACTTACAGCAAGGAGAAAATTCAGGCCCCATCCAGGGAAGCAGCCTCCTACCACAGACCAGCACGGTCTCAGGGAGGGGGGTTGGGGTGGAACACTCTGAAGAAGTCTGGGAACACTGAGATGAGGAACACACTCCAGACTGAAGGGGACTTTGACAGTGTTTTTTTTCTGTTCATTTGTTTATAATCCCCCTTGGGAGAAAGAACTGTTAATTTATATGGGAAGCTCACAGAGTATGATTTATAGCTTATACCATGTAACTCTTCTGAAACCCAGAGAGAGCACACTATGTGGTCAGGACCTCGGGCCCTGGATGCTAATGGTCTGGGCTTGGTCTAGGGTGAAAGAGAGAGAGAAATCACCCCGTGAGTCTTTGCCAATCATGTCAACGATTTTTGTTTTTAATCCTAACAGCACTGGGAAATCACTTCAGACCAAGGCTTTAAAACAGAAGGGTCTTGAAATTCATGCCTGAAAAACGTATTGATGCCTACCGCTGTACATTAGCAGTTGTGTGGATTTGGGCTGTGCCCTGGATTGTTTATCTGCGAAGTGGCACTCACCTCACACTGTTGTCACCAGGATTGAATGAGGTATGCTGACAGTGCCTGAAACACTGTGCGGGACACAGCAGGCACTCGATGGGTGGCAATGGCATTCAGCTCCACGTGTTCTGTATCATGACCCAGTGGTCACAATAATGGGAAAAGAAAAAGAACATCCCGAAGGGAACAGAAATGTTGATGATGGAGAAAGAAGAAAAGGTGGAAGAGGAAGTGAAGAGAGTTCTCTACACTTACTCAAAATTAATGGTAAGTGGGAGATGGAGAGAGACAGATGCTCTGGGTTTTGAAATTGGACTTCAGGAGAACTCTCACCTTTTATTTACGGCCATTTGAAATGTTGAGTCACCCATGAACAGCATCCTTTGCTCTTCACTGATGATTAATTTTCATCAGCTCTAGTTTGAATTGGGCTGTTTTCTTGATATATCCAGGGCCCAGTTATTCTCTGAACTATAAGAACAGTTTCATAGCAAACTCAAGTTGAGAAAAGACTTTCAGTTTGGCATATGAAACTCTTTGAAACCTGGGCCCAAACTGAATCTAATTCCTACAGCCTGCCCCCGCCGACACCCCTACAGCCCCTGCAACTCCAGAACCGAAGGATGCCTAAAACGTTGCTGTGGTTCGGGATGAAGCCCAGGCTTCCCAATGTGGTCATCAGGGCCCTTTCAGTCCAGCCTCCACCTATCTCTCCCATGTTATCTCACCACACCTGGCCTTGTATTTCATGCTCTCACAGCAATGCTGAATGACCTGTAGGTTTTACTCTTTCTCCCGACATACCAAGTGCATCTTCTAAACTGTGCTTTTGCTCAGAAGTGTCCTCTGACCACCCTGCCTGCCCACTATGGCCCATGTGACCCTTACTCCTACTTCCTCCACCAGGAAGCCTTGCCTCTGACTGGGAGAGATAACCTCTTCCCTCATGACACATCACATTAAAGTTCAGGCTCCTCTTGTTGGCTCTGTGCCTTTTAGACCCATTGTATTCTACGCATGGCAGTGAGTCACGTTGCTATGGAAACTGTAGTCAAAGAGGCAGAGGGACAGAAGAGATCTCATATAGGTCACCTGGCTATTAAATAGCACACAATAGGACAGACTCTTATTTTCAAATCTATGTTCTGTGTATATTTCCAGTCCAGCAATTTACATGCCAATGCCCAAAGAAGTACCAGGTAGACTATACCCCAAATTCTTTATAGCCAAAAAAATAGCTAATTATCTTCCCTTCAGAAATCTTTATCACCCCCACCTTTCCTGCCTTGGTTAATGGTGCTGATTCTCCTAAACTTTAGGCCTAAAACTTCCCTCCATCTTCTATTCTTCTCTCTCACATTCTGGCATCTAATTAATCGTCTCTGCAGTAACTTGCATTCATCTTCTTTTTCTCTCTCCCTGCAACTGCCTTAGTGCAGGCGCTCATTTGTCTAGAATTTCAGAAGTGGAAGAAACTTCATTTTACAGTGGCTCAGAGTGGCTAAGTGACTTGCACCAACTCACACAGGCAATCAGTGGGCTAGTTAGACCAATAAGCTGAGCTTGTGGGTTAGTCAATTTTTCTTTTAATTCCTGTTGCTTGAGGTGCATGAAGACACCCACATAACAAAACTGAGCAGTCAGACCTCAGGGCAAGCTCATGACTTTAAGTTGTACCTCTCCCGCAAATGACTGCCAAATCTGTTTTTCATCCTAAATCTTTTCCTAAACTTAGTTTCACGTTTCCTATAGTCTGCTGAACATCTTTAACCAAATGTTCCGCCAATGCCTAAAGCCTGATATGTCTACATGGAAACTCCTCATTTTCCTCCTGCCCACTCCGAAAAGCAGACTGTAGCCATGAATTAAGAAATGGGATCTAGATTTTAATCTCATCTTTGCTATTTACTAAATTGAGCCCATGAAGCCTTGGTTTCCTTGCTTGTAAAACAGAAACAACAATAGGACTCACTTAAGAGAACTAGTGGGAAAAGAAAGAGACATAATAATTAAATTAAGTGATTAGTATAGTATCCACCATGCAGTAATTGCTCGATAATATTAGCAAATCTCCCAATAAGAAAATTCAACGTTATCTTCAATGCTCCTTTCTTCCTTCCAGATGCAGCCAGTTGCTGGGTCCTGATGGCTCTTCCCTTGCAGTGCTGCTGCGTTCAGCCACTCCTCCGTTCTTCCTGCTGCACAGGCAAGAACCGTGGCTGATAACATACGGATCTGTAAGTGATCTTACCTGGACTGCCACAAAAGTAACTTTCTTCCCCACCCAGTTTTCCCCTCTCGTCCTGTAGTTAGCGCTGGAAGGAGCTGCATCGCTCAGGTGGAAGTCATAAGGATTGTATTTCATTTGAATAGCTCACCACATAACACGGTAATATCTCTGCCTGTGATTAAATGAGTCAGGTCAGCTTTTCCTCAATTTTCCTTCCATTGCGGCACTAACCTTCACATTTAATTTGTTGCCTTAGTTAACGCAAACTCATTTCCAGCCCAAAATTAAAAAAAAAAAAAAAGAACATCAGTGTGGAGAAAATCAGTTAGCTAAACCTGCTCTTCTTTGTCCAACCTCATGTTACATGTCAATGACTTCACGACAGTTCGTGCACTTACAGGGAAGCTTCCGGTGTCTGAGACATAAGGCGTTCAGAAAATGGTCCAGACAGTGGATTCACAGCGCCTCAGATCCCTGTGACTCACTTTCCCACAAATATGCTAATAAGGGAGATGCTCATGCGTTGGCAGCGGTGCCCTTTTGCTGGCAGCACAGATACTGCTGATGTGGACAATTCCAAACTGCAAGCAGTTTCCCCGGTGAAAGCGATGGGAGCAGAATCACACCATTAAACAGCTGGCAAGGAATGTTAGAGATAACTTAATCTACCCTTTGTTTTGGACACAATCCTTCTTTAGACTATTTCGAACACACAAAAAGCCATGCTATTTGAACGAGTGTTCATCAGTAACTGTCTGCAAAAATCCCTGCCCTCCAAATTACGGAGTAATTCATTCTGTGTGGGACAGACGGTGTGGTTGCCCAGCCACGAGGCTTTGCCCATTTTCTCCTACCTGGTAAAGGAGTTGCCATCCCTTTCCCGTGTGTGTCACGATTAAAATCTGATCAGTCTGAGCTTGCCAGTGATTGGCTTGGCAGGGGCCCAGTTCTGTGCAATAAAATGTAATGAGAGGTCAGCTAGATGGAGCTTCTGGGAAAGGTTGTAAAAGAAGAGTTACAAAACAAAAACAAAATAAAACAAAAACAGTCCTTATTTTTGGCTGGACATGATACTTGGAGCCGTGGGAGCTCCTTGCATCCATGAAGGGAGCCAGCCAAGGACAAGGCCACATAGTTAGTAATGATGTCACAGCAGAGATATGGAAAGACTTTTGGTCTTTGATAATATCATTAAGCTATTGAATCAACCAACCTGGAACCAACCTACCCCAGGGCTTCTTGTCATACGAGGTAGTAAATGTTCCTTATTGTTTATATTGGTGATTATAAATTGGTGTCTTTTTGTCCAGAATTTTACTGGAGATAGATGTTCAAATCTCCATATCCAGATAAAAGTCATTCCAGAGTATGGAACAATATTCATATGCAAGCATGTAGAAAAGAAATAGTAAGCAGTAGGATCTTCTTTGGATTCCATAAGATCAAGTGTGCCAAACTAAAATTATTTATTTTTTATAGAATTAGTAGATTACATATCAGAGAAAGTCATGGACATCATATGTGTGATTTCAGCAGATATCAGGTAAAATTGCTTATAATGTTTTGGTCAACAACATGGGAAAATATCGAACAGAAGACACAGATGTTGAAGAAGATAGCATGCTGGAAAAAGACAAGACTGGTTAGTTGGCAGACCAGGGCACTTTAAAGGTACAGAGTTAGATAACAGTACCGTAGGTGGTGGTACAGGCAGGCTGTCAGCGAGAAAGATGTTGACAAGTGTGCAGTACAAATGGTGGGGCATACTGAAAAATGGGCAGTGTCTTGGGAATCAGGTGCAAATTGGAACTGGTAACCCAGGCAGCTAAGAGTTGGCACCACAGAAAAACTGATGGGTGATAGGCTTTCATTATGGTATTGGAGTTTAGGGGGGAGGGGGAGGGATCCTGTTTGGAGACTTAGGGGAAATAGATAAAAAGACCGCAAGTTTAACTACTTTTTAAAGATGGAAAGGCTCCAATCATAGAATGACAGGGATTAAAAATCAGGTCATCAAGACAGTAATTGAAGAATAGGCCACATGGCAGAAGCCTACTTGTACCTTGGATAAGGGCCAGTACTTTACTAGAAGGAAACATGACCCAATGCTGAGTTCTCCATTTTTGGTCTGGAGACTTCAAATTCCTAGGATTGTCCTACACATAACGGGGAGGCCAAACCCAGAGATGGAAGTCAGGTGGCCTCAGCTGGAATCAGGAAGTGCCTTACCCAAACATTGTTAATTAATCGAAGGATTCATATCAGCTTTGTGGAAAATCTCTTATTTGTCTGAGACCCTTATTCATGACCCTGACCTATTAAAATATTTTTATTATAAGCTTGAATAAAAACAAAGAAAATCTGAAAATCAAATATGCGGACCACAGACAGCTGGAAAAAGTACTAATCTGACAGACTCAATGATCACAAAGTTGAGTGCAGTTTCACCTGCATCTGGTTAGCAGCTCCTAACGTAGCTTTTTCCAACTTTACAATAAAATATCTATGACAAAAAAATCTTGAAAACTCATAATGTGGCATACTAGGACTATGTAAAAGGGCTGACCCATTGTGAGTACCTTGAAGAAAGCTCTGTACATTACAAGGCCAACAGAAAGTAGCTGAAGGAGTTAAGTGACAAGTCTCATGCAGTCACGTGGGGAGCCAACCTGCTGGAAGGAGTCTGTCCCTCCTCTGCTTTCTGGCTTTGGATCAGAAACCCCAGATCAGTTCCAGCCAGAAACAGGCCATTGCATGCTTTTGCTGCGCGCGTATGTGTTAGAGTTCTAATTTTTATCCTCTCCATATGGTGAGCCAATTTTCTCTGCGCCATTTACCAAACAACTTATCTTCTCCCTGCTAAGTTTAATGATGCCGGTTTCATAGATCAAGATCCTGGAGTCTATTTCTGGACTCTATTCCTTCCACTGTTTTATTATGCAACTACCAAATTACTGTTTTTTAGACCTTCGTATTCCAATATGTCTTAATATATGGTAGGGGAATTCCCATTCCCCCCACTTTCTTTTCTTTCCTAAAAACCAAACAAATGAAAAACAGATAGAAACATTTTTTGTCATGTAAATTGAGCAAATACTCTCCTATCCCCAAGTTCTACTGGAATTTCGGTAAGAAGTGTATTCATGTAAAATCATAGACTGCTTTGGAGAAAATAAGAATCTTTACAATTGTTCAGATTTTCCACACGAGCTTGTCTCAGATTTCCGTTTGTTATTTAACTGCTTCAGTGCTATACTACTCAAAAACGTGGTCGTGGACTAAGGGGTGCGTGAGCCTCAGGTGGGAGGTTTTGAAATACCAACTCTGAGGCGCTACCTCGAAGCTATTGAATCAGAGTCTGCATTTTAAACAAGATCCTCAGGTGATATGTATGTACATTAAAGTTGAAATAATACTACTTTAGTAGAGTTTAAAGATTTTTCTGAGGTTTAATGCACATTTGTTAGGTTAATTTCTAGGTCATGTGTACAGTTGTCCCTCAGTATCTGCAGAGAATTGGCTCCAGAACACCGGTTGGGTAGCAAAATCCAAGGGTGTTCAAATCCCTTGTGTACCCTGACTGGTGTGGCTCAGTTGGTTGGTATCACCTGTAAAGTGAAAGGTTGCTGGTTAGACTTCCAGTCAGGGCCCATGCTTGGCTTTCGGGTTTGGTCCCTGATTGGGGCGTATGTGAGAGGCAACCGATCGATGTTTGTCTCTCACATCGATGTTTCTCTCCCTCTTTCTCCCTCCCTTCCCTGCTCTCTAAAAATAAATAAATGAAATCTTTTTAAGAAATGGAGAGATATTCGCACAGAACCTATGCACATCCTCCTATATAATTTAAATCACATCTAGATTACTTGTGATACCTAATACAATGTAAATGCTATATAAAAAACTTGCTATGCTGTATGGTTTAGTGAATAACAACAAGGAAAAACAAGTATGTACATCCTCAGCACAGCAGCAACCATCGTAGGCATCAGTCGCACTGTAAGCTTTTCGTGAATTTTTTTCCATCCAAGGTAGGTTGAATCCACTGACACAGGACCCACTGACACGGGGGGCTGACTCTACCATCAGAAAGGTATCCAGACCTTTTGCTGAACTTCATGAACAATCCTAAACAGTTTTTCTATCAAATCTCTCTTGAGTTTTCTGTAAAAATGACAACTGAGCTTCTTGACTATTCATTTCCCATCTTACACTTTTTTTCTCTTGATTTATTTTACTGGTCAAGACTTCCAATATCACGTGGGAAGTAAGGGGGAGAAAAGCTATCCTGGTTTTATTCTCAACCTTAAAGAAAATGCTTTTAATATTTCTTTAACTAATACTAAATTTACCGCTGAGTTTTAGTGGATATATTGACCAGGTTATGAACTTTGTCCTCTATTCCTAGTTTTCCAAACACCTTTTTCAAAAGTTCACAGTTGACCTAAACATTATTTTCTGCACATTGAACAGAAAACCTTATGATTTTTGTCCTTTGGTCCATTAACATGAATAAAGCATGTAACTTTTTATGTTAATTAAATTATAGGAGTAAAAGTGCAGCTGAACTTAATTTTGCTGAAAAAATAATTTGTTCTCATTCTCTGCTACTTTAAAAGAGCATGGGCCAAAGCAGAAATATTTATCTTCTCAGGGAGATAATTGCTCTTGTTTGCGACCTTTATAAATATTTGGGATAAAGGAATGAATACAATTGTTGCTTTTTCCCATGGTGCTTTGGTTTAATAACCTAGATGAACTTTGAAACTGATCTATAAGGATAAACGTCCTCACCATCCCTCACATGCTGCTATTTCAGTGGTGGAACAGAGCAGCTGTCTGTGGTCAAGTCCTTCTTGTTTTTTGAATCAAAAGATGATGCTCATAACTTCAATTACTATCTCTGGGTAGGTGTGGCACAGAAGGCCCAGGCACAACTATTTAGTATGCTGCTTCTACAAGATCTTTTCTCAACAGGCAAAACTTCTGATTAATAAAGGCCAATGTGGTTTACAGTTGTGCATGGGGTGGACTGAGGCTTCCACCCCAAAGCCACCCCATTGCTGGTGTGTAACACTCCAGGCCGGGCTGTCTATGCTCTCAATGCCAAATAGCTGACAAGGCCCATGGAAGTCAGGCATCTGCAAGATCTTCCCTGTTGACTGATTATAGCTCCTCTGTTCACAGTTTATGAATTTCTACTTTGAGTGGGGGTTCTTTATTTTTTTATTCTTACCTGAGAATATTTTTTCATTGCTTTTTAGAGAGAGAGACATTGATGTGAGAGAGAAACATTGATTGGTCCCCTTCTTGTATGCACGCCAACTGGGCATCCAAATCACAACCTGGATATGTGCACTGACTAGGAATCAAACCCGTGACTGTTCAGTCTATGCAACGACACTCCAACCAACTAAGCCACACTGGCCAGGGCAAAAGCAGGGGTTCTTAATCTGTCAATAATCCACTGGAAGATCTTCACATTAAAAAAAAAAAAAGTAGCACATTATTTCCAGAAGTTCGTAGCCCTGGTTTCAAAGGGGTCCGTGGGCTATAGGTTAAAACCCCTGAGATAGAGCCAGAATGAAAAAAAAAAAAAAAAAAAAAAAGCCTGGAAGCACCACAGTGTGCTTTTAGTTTTAGTAGAGCCTCTCAAAGGATGTGCTTATTTTCTGGACAGTTCTAGTTTTTTAGGTGAATAGTTTAGGTAACAAACAGCTAAACTGAGCAGCAGCTAGCCAGGGATTTTGTGTTTGTAATGTGGTAGGTAGAAGGAGTGTGGAGTTGCACAAGATGTTATCAGGCCTTCAGGCCCTTAGAGAAATTGGGCTAACAGCCCAAAACATCCATAATCTTTTACAGATTGACCTTTGTACAAGGTTCTAGACAAAAGTGATCATGAAATACTCCTCAAGGACTGAACAAGGACTGTGGACAACTTTCAGAGCCTTCCCACAGCTGGGCATTGATTTCAACAAGTTTCCTGGTCATGTGTTACATCCTGGGATGTGGCCATACTCATTCATCTGCTCACTCATACAGTCATTCATTTACCAAATATTTCATTGATATCACCATAAATCCAACTAGGCCTATTAGTGGTAAATTTTCATCTTCTTCTTTGCCAAAAATGATATAATAAAAAATATTCCTTGGGGTAAGGATAAGCTAAAGGGAATTGAATATTATTTTCAGGTAACTGCCACAGTGTGAGCCCTCCTTCGGAGCAGTGGACAAGCACTGCCGCAGAGAGCAGCGTGCAAGGTCTGCAGCCCCCCGTTTATGTTCGACGTGTTGGGGGGTGGGGGGTAAAACTGCCGTGACATAGCGATTTTCCATCTTATCCTAATCTTAGATTTTAGATATTGAACGCTTGTCTAGATATTTTTTTTAAAGATTTTATTTATTTATTTTAGAGAGAGAGGAAGGGAGGGAGACAGAGAGGGAGAGAAACAGCAATGTATGGTTGCCTCTCACATGGCCCTCATGGGAACCTGGCCCGCAACCCAGGCATGTGCCCTGACTGGGAATCGAACCGGGACCGTCTGGTTCCCAGCCCGCGCTCAATCCACTGAGCTACACCAGCCAGGGCTCGCTTGTCTAGATTTTAAATGAAGCCAAAAACTACACAAAGGGAGAAAAGCACATTTTTATATTTTTAGAGAAATGATTGAAGTGCCAAAACATACATCCTCGATTAGATTTTATTAAATCAAATTACACTTTAATCAAATCCATTTGTTGTTTCAAAGACCTGAAATAATTAAAACCATTGAATGTGCTATCCTATTATTTATAACGTAATGGTTTATACTTTTAATTAACTTCAGAGCATGTGGTTATTTTATTTGGGCTCTGAAGAGTTTCCCCACCTGGGATGCAGAATAAAAGCACAACTAGAAACCACTATTGATTATACAACAGAAAATCCCAGCAAGGTAAAAATCTAACCTTTGCTATGATTTGATCTTGTTTTGTTTGTTTTAAAATTAAAACTACATATAATTTTTGAATTAAAATTATTTTTTTTTCCACTTTGGAAAGCTATTAGTAACAGGTTTTTCAGGGCCATTGTATGAAGAAATTTGGGAAAGGATGCATTTTTTCCTCATGCTCTGGATCTTTAAAATGTAAGACTGAGATATTATAGCCAATTAAGGTACTCATTGCTACCAGTTACTGAAATGTTAATGTAATACCGTTTTTTTTTAATTTCTGCAACCATCAAAAGTACTGACAAAAATAGTTCTTACAGTAAAAATATAATGTGTAGCTTAGAAGTGATGCATGGATTATAACAACATGACATAATATTTCCCTAGACCTCCTTTGTCCAATCTTGAAGCCAATACTATATGTAGCTATTGAGTGCTTGAAATGTAGTGTCAGAAAGGAAAAAAATTCCCTCTATCCTCTTAGGTTCAGTGACTAGGGTCCTGCAAAACAAACTAACAAAAGAAAAATTAACAGAAGAAAATGTACACAACTTTTATTTCTATTTATGTGCACAGAAGTTCACAAAAAGGAAGTGAAACTGAAAGAGGAAGTTAGAGCCCAGGGCTTATGTACCATTTTAACAAAGGAAAGGGGGTTTGGACCTTAAGGGATGATAAATCATGGGCCATGACTGGGAAATATACGGGGGAAACAATGGAAGAAAAGGGTTGTCTTAGTAAGGCCTGCGGATGCCGATTCATGAGTCTCCAATGATGAGTTGCTCCTTCCTTCCTGGTGAAGGGAGGGGGGCACCGTCACACAGGGAAATGTATGCCCTGCTTTTAGGTAGATAAGGGAAGGGCAGAGAATTCCCGCATCTGTTGATTCTCAATTATCTTCATTTCAAAATAATCTGTATGCCAAAGTGACCTATTTTGGGGTGGCATATCCGATCCCCTTCAGCAGCAAGCCTGAATTTGAGATGTGCGGTAAGTGTAAAATATACACCAGATTTTGAAGACTTAATTTGCATAAAAGAGAATGCAAAATATCTCCTTAATAATTTTTATATTGTTTTCCTTCTGAAATTATAATATTTTTGACATACTAGATTCAATGAAATGCACTATTAGATGATATCTGTTTCTATCCACTTTTATTTTTCAATGCGGCTACCACAACATTTAAAATGGCATGTGGCTTGCATTATATTGCTCTGAGACAGTTGCTGTCTGGGAAATTAAATAAATGACTCAAGTTGAGGGTGAATTCAGTTTTTAATAGAGCGGCCTTCATTGCCAGGTGGCCAACAGATGTTAACTAATTAACTAGAACGACAGCATTTTAAAGTCAAAAGTGATTTAAACAATGGGAAGACCTCCTGGGATAGTAGAGAGCATTTTTGTTGTTGTGTTTGTTGTTTTAAACTTGCAATAATATGTGGGTAGCCTATTTGGGGTGACACTTTTCATGTCCACTTCAAAGGCAGCCCTCAGTTCTTTAGAATGTAATGCAAGGACACCAAATCCTGAGTTGAACGGTAGGGACAATAGCAGATTAAACAGAAGGAGAATCTAATGAAATAAAAAGTGAACTTAGGTGCATTCCCTGGTGGCCAACATCCATACAAAGCATGCAACCATTTATACAGACATAACGTAGCAAACGTTATCTACCAGGTCACATCAGTCTGACATAGAATGAGGGTGCAAGAGACTGGTAATTAAAAACTACTATTTCACACCAGCCCCAGCAGCTGATTCCTGGAATTTTTCTGAATCTTTCTTGATGCCTCAAGATGGCCACTAGATGGCTGTGAGTGAAACCCAAGGAGTCTTTTTGTCCCATATTTTCTCTTGGATTCTCCGTCCTGATATCGCTTCCGATCATTTCCAGGGCGTTTGGGGACCAGAAAATGCTACACCTATGACCCGCCAGTTCTGCACCTGCTTCCTTGACATTAGTTGACCTGGTGTCACTCCTCACAGTACCACCTTCAGAAAACCACGCTGGCCTTTGTGCCCAGGGCCAGCTGTCCTGAGTCTGCAACACCTTGTCCCTCTCCATAGGAAATCAAGACCTTCTGAGCTTCTTTCCTTCCCTCTTTCCTGTGGGAAAGTCGACCTTGGACTTGACTAGCTTGGGCCTGAGCAACAGTCCTGATGCCATTCTCAGCCTTTGTCCATCTTGTGCTTGTGTTTGGAAAATGTTGACATTTACCTGAAGGTTAAGAAAGAACCTCATCCTCTTGTGTCCTGGAAAGCTGCTTATCACAAGAAACCACCCCTCCCCCTGAGACTTGCAAGAGACTGACGAAGCTTGCTTACCTCTGAGAGGGCCAAACACGGACCCTTCAGATTCCTACTCTTTGTCTCATAAACGATTAATTGAACTCCTTGTTTCCACTGATCAATCAGAACAAAGTGTTTATCAACTAAACTTTGGTTAAGCTTCTCTCCTTGCCCCAGGTCCTTGAACTTTGGCCCACTCTCAGCAGGAGCCAGCGTGTAGTCTCTCCTTGAAGGTCCTTAAAATAGGCTCAGCTCAGGGTGGAACGTTCTCTGATCCACTCTCTCATCACGCCACTTCGGCCTCTCACTTCCCCACACCCAGATCTTGTTTACTCTTCTCTCTATAAAACAAAAACACTTTCTGACGGACTGTTGAGATACTTGCAGACCTTATAGTCAGAGCTTTCTCTCTACTGCAATAGGCCTTTCTTTTCCCTTGCAATTATCCTTTGAATTACCCCCTCCTTAGGAAGTCTGGATTTGTTTTTTATTTGACAGTTTTTACTGGCAGAGGAAAGGGTCCTCACAAGGATCCCAGCCCCGAGTTTCACTCCTTGCAGAAATCCATGTTTACTTGATTTTGTTCACCTCATACTAAGTTGAATCGCCAGTGGGTTATCTTTCAAGAAAGGATCATGCTATACTGGCATGCATTCAAAGGACCTTATAGATGTAACCCACCCATGGCATGTGTCAGTATCTAAGAATGGTATGGCCAGGAGATCTTGGGCTCTGGGCAGCACGTGTCTGTCTGTCACCTGCCACGGCTGTGTAGCACTGGTGTTGCAGTCTTCCCAACACTTATTGTCACCCGTTGCCACATGGCAGTTAGTGGGCTGGGTTCAGCCACACAGTATTGAAAATGATTCTATTCATTAGCTACCACTAATTTTTTTTTTTTTTTAAATCAGCAGACTTCTAGCTTCTCTTGAAAAACAGGACCTGGAAACCTTGTTTGCATCTTTCCCTGCCTAGAGCAATTAGTCCTCATAATCCTCACCTCTGCTCACTTACATTACCTGTCTGGCCAATGTCCTTGACCTGTTAACCTTGATAATGGCATGGAGCCAACAATTTAGTTGTTTTGAGGTTGAAATAAGATAAAGTATGCCCTGACCTTTGTGGCCCAGTTGGTTGGGCATCATCCTGCAAAGTGAGAAGTTGCCATTTCGATTCCCAGTCAGGGCACATGCCTGGGATGCAGATTTAGTTCTCGGTGGGGAGCATACAGAGGCAACCAGTCGATGTTTCTCTCTCGCATCAATGCTTCTCCCCCTTTTTTCTCCCTCCCTTCCTCTCTCTCTAAAAATAAATAAATCTTAAAAAAAAAAAGAAAAAGTGTAAAGTGACTCCCAGCAAGACCTTGATAATTGCTCCCCTCCAACCTTACTTGCTAGCATTAAGGCTTGGGAACTTACATTGACTATTAATCATTTAAATAAATGTTTTACTTTAAATACATAGCTAAAGGTTAAAAATAACAATGAAAGAAAGTTTAGAAGTACATCTGAGATGAAGAAAGTCCTTAGGGGAAAAAGAAGCTGACTTCAGAATCTTTGAAATGTGCTTGAAAAATAAACTTTTTCTTTTTAAGATTAAAATCTTAGACTGTAGTTATGTCTTCCAAACGAATCATTTAATCATTGAGATAGGTCATTGCAAAATAAATGTCTTTCCTACACCATTCTTAAAAAAAACGGACTCAATTGATTTTACAATTAAATTGAGGGAGGTGGTTGATTGTTTTTGCAAACTCATGCCTTGCCCTTTACTAACTAGGTTTAAAGTTTAGCCATTGAACGTTAAAGTGACTAATCCACCTTGAACTTACAAAAGCAAGGACAGTCACCGATTGAAAGCACCACAGAGGGCGGGCAAAAGTAGGTTTATAGTTGTGAATGCACCACAGAGTTTATTCCTGTGTTATTATTTATTAATTACTGTACTCTTTATTTGTATTACAACTGTAAACCTGCTTTTGCCCAGCCCTATACAGTAAGATGTGTCACAGCTCCTATGGATTTTTGAGTCTAACTTTTCCTTGAAAATTCACATGCATCTGATCACTAAAATACGTAAGATTATGAATCTTTGCCTTGAGGTTAGCTCTAGACCATCAAAGCTGCCTTATCTCAGAGGGCTCACAAGTTTTCAAAGAACTCCCTTCCTGGTTCCACGTCTTCTCCTGAAGATTTCTTTGCAGATCCAAATCTGAAGGGGCTGCTCCCTCCTACCAGGCCTGTTTGTGGCTCTTACTAAGCAGTCTGTGACCAACTATACATTTCAGGCCTCTTAGGTGGCTTACCTCCCCAAACCTTGCTGAACACTGACACCCAGGGTCAGTTTCAAGAATGATGTGCTCGTTTAGACAGCTGTCAGAAGAGTCCTCCCCCACTTACAGAGCCCGAAGACCCCGCACACCAGGCCTTCAAGTCCCCATCTCCCAGCATGAAGTGCGGTGTGGAATGTGGCAGAGGTTCCCCAACCTCTCCTGTAGGACTGGCAACTTTTCCTGCCTCAGGCTTGTCTTTCTCAATGCAGTATTCTCTACTTCTAGAAGCTTCTTGTAGCCTTGCATTTGAACAATGGCACCACTTCTTTTCCTTGAGCCAGGTTTTTGAATGCTTCTGGCGTTTTTCACAAGTTGCTCTTTTATTTTATTAAATTGTGGTATGGAGACAAAATGTGGCCAATTTAAACATTTTGTTTTTTTGTTACTAAACTGCTTCCCTGCTTGCTTTGTAAAATGAACTCTTTTCCAGGACACCATGAAAGTTTAGGCACTTATGCAGTTTTTGAAAGTGAACTAGCACCCTCTATAGGTCAACCTTGTTGTGAGCCTGAGAAACCACTCCTCATGTGGAGTGTTGAATCTCTAATGCCAGCGCCTAAGGCAAAAACCACGTTTGTCAAACTTATCCAAGAAAATTCCTGAAATTATCGGCAGAATAACAGCCAAGAATTACCTTCTCTTGTTTCTCTTTTGATTTGGTGGGTGCCCCTGTTTAGAGAAGGAATATCAGGTTAAATAAAAAGATAGTGTCTTTCTTGACCCTTCCCTTTGTTTCTTCCACCTCCCCACTGACTTCGAGAAGTTCATATTTCTGCATTCCCACACAGTATATTCTTTCAGCAACATTCATTGACTGTCTACTAGGTGCCAACCACCGTTACAGGTTTTAACACAGAGATACCTCTGCTTTCGTGGAGCTTATATTCCAATGAGGAGATAAAGCAGACTAATATCTAGATTTTGAAGAGATTCTTTTTCCAGAGAGTGGTAAGTAGTCTGAGAATTATAAAACAGGAGAGTGGCCTAGAGAGTGATGAGCGCAGTGGGGCAACCTGTCTTAAATAGAGCAGTCACTGAGGGCCTCCAGCAGGAGGCGACATTGAACAGAGTTTTAGATGAGGAGACAAGCATGTAAGTTTGATGGCTTACAAACT